>PVKS010019731.1:0-37934 GCA_004027875.1 Aplodontia rufa
AGTGACCAAGAGTTCCAATGTCTCCATATTCAACACTTGTTATTTTCTACTGTTTTTAATAGTAGCCATCCTAATGGGAGTGAAGTGTATCATTGTGGTTTTGATTTGCATTTCTCTAGTGAGCATCTTCTCAGGTGTTTCTTAGCCATTTGTAGATCTTCTTTAGAGAAATATCTGCTCAAATCATTTACTATTTGAATCAAGTTGCGTGTTTCTCTGTTGCTGAATTATAGAAAAATGGATGTGTTTGTAATTACATTATATACTTTTGAGTAAGTTGAATGTATGGCATAGTTGCACTAAAATATATTCTGGGAAATTTTGATTTAAGAGAACTTGAGACACAATGACTCATAAAACAGTGAGTGCCTTGACAACTCTCTGGGTGTTATCAATAGAGAACATAGGATTGGGGAGGAAGATTTCTAAGTGGAAGAGGAGGTGGGCAGAAACTAGTGGATTGCTCATTTAGGCAAATTTTGCCAATCATTGTGCTACTTTTGATGAGTAGTTTACAAATTTAGGAAGTGGATGAGTCACTGTTCCATTCCTAATGATTGTATTACAGAAGGTATTGTGTTCACTCACCTGTTTACCAGCAGTGAGCACCCAAACAGAATAGGTCAGCTTGGTGAGTGTGCTCGCAAGTTGTCAAGCAGGGCTGACTTCTCGGTTGCTAGGCTGTGCTGCGCAGAAACAGCCTCTGATTTCCTTCGCAGAGCAGGTCACTGTGACCTCAAGCATTCTGGCTCCACCCCTGCAATCCCTCCTCTAGCTATGGAAGTTCTGCCAAACCCTCTTGACTGTAAAACCTCCAACAGATTAGTCTGCCTCTGCTGCTCCCTCTGCTTCTGCTGCTATTAGTGTGCTGTGGTTTCCTGGCTGTCCTGCTCACCTTTGTCTGGACCCGACTTGTCTGATAACATGTTTCTTCTGCCCACTCTGCCCATCCCGTCCTCACAGCAGCACCCCTGGCAGCCCTGCTCTCACACCCTGCCATCATCCATCCTGAGCACGTGTCCAAAGTCATAGGGACCTGTTGCAGCAGGCAATATTGGGAGCCTGGCTGCGTTCCAAGAGCTGATTGTAAGGGCTCCTTCTTGCTGTTTAAGATTAAATGAGGCTTGGGGATGAGGTTGATGAAATTGTTTAGAAAGCTGGATGTGGTGCCTCTGGAGTAGGTCTGGTCCTACCGTCATTACAAGGATTGAACTGACTTGCCTTTCAAGTCTGGGCGGATGCACATTTGCAGGAATGCCCTAAGGACTTTCTTCTTTAAACACATGCAAGGCAAATCCCTTTTTGAAAACTCCAAGAGGTTGTTTATTTTGCCAACACTGTGAAGGTTCTTCCCTGATACACAGACAGATTTTTTTTTAACCACATGGAAGTCATACGCGCTTTTTCATACCTCTAGCAGAGTCTCGAAATATCCTCCATGATGCACTCCGTTCGTTATTCAACACGCAGTTCCTGAGCACTTAGCAGGTAGCAGGCACCGTGCTAGGGGATGGGAGGCAGGGCATCACAGTGGATCACACTGTTCTTTGCATCATACACACCTAGATCCCATTCTGGCTTTGCAACTCACAAAGCAAAACCAGGGCAAGGATCTCAGCCCCATTAGTAATCAGTCATTTTTTTTTTTAATGGTGAAAGTGATAGCTCTCTTTATAGCACAGGAAAGGTTGTCTGATGTAAGTGTATATAAATTGCTGAGCCCAAGTTTCCCTGGGAGTAAAATTTCATTAAACATTTGAAATCACACTACTTCTCTTATTCTTGAATTTTGGAGATGGGATTTAAGATTTTCACCTACTAGTAGCACATTAGCTAGTCTGAAGAGAAGCATGTAATTCATTACAAGACAATATAAGAATTCTAAGGAAGTTTGTGAGAGAGAAGTTCTTTTTCTTTTTTTAAAGAGAGAAGGACAGAGAGAAAGAGAAAGACAGAGAGAATCAATTTTAACCAATCCATTTTTTAATTCTTAAATTCTTGACATTACAGAACTAAACTGAAATTTATTAACATTCCACTCTTACATTTCTTATCGACAAACAGAAATAAAATCCATGAGCCAAAAAACCCAAAACAAAACTAAAAACAGGGAAAAGCTTATAAAACTAAATATGGATCCCAGCATGAACAGCTGAACAGAGAATGTGATTTTTTTTTTAATTCTTAGCGGATGATAAAGTGTAGAAACTGAACACTTACAAATCAATTTTTATTTCGTCACATGGCTTAAGTTGCTCTGACACTTAGTTGCATACGTGGGTTGCTAAGGTTTGAACCCGTGTACTTGTGCATGCAGGGCAAGCACTATAACCACCGAGCCACCACTTCAGCCCCATGAAAGAGAAGTTCTAAGGGGAGCTCATTAATTCTGCTGCGGGCAAGGAGACTATGAAAGCTTTTGTGGATGGCATCTCAAAGGAGATTTAACAAACAAAAAAAATTTGGCCGATTTTTTTTTTTTTAACAGAGAGGGACAGTGAGAGAGAAAGAGAGTGAAAGAGAGAAACAATTTTTATTTAGTTTTTCATGTGGCTTTCGTTGCTCCAAAACATTGCTGTGTATGTGGTGCTGGGGGTACTCACGCATGCCGAGTAAGCGCCATAAGTGCTGAACCACCGCTCCAGCCCCTCCGTCAATCTTTTAATGTTAGAAAATTCTGTCCTGGGGCTGGATCGGTGGGTGGCTCAGTGGTTATGGCTCAAAGACTTGAGCTCAAACCCCAGCACTATGAACACAGTGAAGTGCTGGAGCAGCAAAAGTCATATGAAAAACTAAATAAAATTGATTCTTTCTCTCTCTCACTATTCCTCTCTTTAAAAAAGAAAGAAAGAAAGATAATTCTGTCTTGCTTCATGTGTGTCCTTTCAGCCTATAGTGTCCTTTCTCCCTCCAGTTCTAAAGCCCAATTTTATCTGCTTTGTAATCCTTCATAGCTCTGCTCAAATGTTTAATATTTCTTGTTTTTTTCCATAGTAAGTGAAAAAAATAAATATTACTTGAAAGAATATTTGTATGCTAAAGCCAGAAAATAATTTTTCTTATACTTAAATGTATTTTGGCATGAGAACTACTGTAATAGACTATAACCTGTATTGACATGAGGGTCATCAATCATTCTCTGAGTGAGTATGCTAAACATTTCCATTTTTGATATAATTAAAGCTAGTGAAGGTAAGGGAAAAAAACCTTATGTTCTATTTTCTATTTCTAAGCAGTATACATTTTCATAGCATAACTACAAAATTGATTCAGAGACAAAAATAAGCCTGTAGAGGGGCTTCAGCCGGGCCTCAGCAGTTAGGGCACTTGCTTGGTATGTGCAAGGACTTGGGTTTGAACCCCAGCATCACACACAATGGAGTGTTGGAGCACTGAATGTCACATGAGAAACTAAGTAAAATTGATTCTCTTGATTCGCTCTTTCTCTCACTCTTTTCCTGTCCCTCTCCCTTTAAAAATTTTTTTTAAAATATGCCAATAGAGTTTGGATACAATCTGCTGATACAACATAAAGGCCTTAGAACAATAAACAAGACCCGTAATACAGGGTACTGATGGCATCAGGGTAATTACATCCATCAGTACACTTAGTAATAACGAAATGAAAGAAAACCACAACCGGCAAGCCAGAAGCACATTGCTTGTCTACTGTTGCTAAATAACTCCAACCAGATAATATTCAGTGATAATGAAAATAATCAGTAAACTCTACTGCATAAATAATCAAGGCAAATTATACTAATAATAATTTCAGAAAAATAAAACCCAGGAGGCATGACACAACATACTTCCAAATTTTTGCCTCTTATAAAATACTGTTCAATTCCCAGGACTGAGAATTGAAATATCAGCTACAGCAGAGACAGGACCATCGTTCAGACACAACATGACAAATGTGTACCAAAAGAGTAAAAGCAAAAGATTTGAGGATCTGTAGTATCTAATTAGTGTCCAACAGCAAAAGGCGGTGAAAGGAATCATGAAAAATGCAGAATTGTCGTTTCTGCGGTAAAGATTGGTGATAAGTGGATTCAAAGAGGTGGAATTTTGCAGGAGTCACAAACTGGCTACCAGCTATCTAGCTATGATCCATTGACATGCTGCGGCCCATCTAGTATTTAAAATCATTTTTAGGGGCTGGAGTGATGACTCAGCAGTTACGCACTTGCCTGGCATCTGTGAGGACCCAGGTTCAAAGCCAGCACCACATACACAACCAAGTGTTGGAGCAATAAAAATCAGATGAAAAACTAAATAAAATTGATTCTCGCTCTCTTTTCTCGCTCACACTATCCCTCTCTTTCTTTAAAAAAATAAAAAAATAAATAAAATAATTTTTATATAGTTACAAATTTTCACATGAAAACTTAATTTCTGTGTTTTAAACCAAAACACCAGGGCTCTTCATTGGCAGCGGCTTATATTCTGTCCCTCAGTTCTCCTGAAGTCCGCAGGCAAAGATCATCTTAAGTGTCTGCTTCTCCCGCCTACCCACTGGAAACTTGTAGCATCCACACTCCAATCATCCTGGTATTGTTTTTCTCTTGATCTGATGGCCTTTTGTATGATACTTAACTCGCACAATTATTAAGTTTCCAGGTGGGTGTGTGTTTTTGATATGTTTGTTCATTGTTTATTTTCTCTATTTTGTTCAGTATCTAAAATGTGAATATAGTCTGCACTCATTAAATATTTATTAAATAAATCTGGCAACACTGGGCCTTTATTTCTGTACACAGTAACTGGCAAAGCTAAATAGATGCTACCTTCATCCCATAAACCCTACAATCTCCAACTAACTGTCAATCCCCCAATTCTGACACGTTGGCCTTCTCTCTTCTGGTACAACAACAAATTAATTTAGTTGCACAGAAATTGTATAAGAATAAAGGGACACACAAAATATTTTTTATAAATATCACATGCAAGAGCCTGTGTGAAATGTCTCTATACACATCAATACTTATTTTACAAAAGAGAAATCTAAGGTTTACTAAGGTAAAACAAGGAGGCCTGAAACTTAATCCTTGGCTTATCTGATGTCAAAGCCATGTGCCATACCTTGTAAGTCTTGAAATTATTAAGACATAGCATGAATATTTTAATCTATGGAAAAAGATAAGTCACAACATCCTTGTAAAACCAAGACTTGTGCATCTCAATCTGAAAGAAAAAAAAAGATTCAGATTCTAAGAAAGTTAAAAAGAAAAAAGTGTGTCAGGAGGTTACTTGAATATCCTTTATTAAAATCAGAAAGATGGGGCTGGAGCAGTGGCTCAGTGGTAGACTGATTGCCTGGCAAGTTAGAGAACCTGGGTTCAATCCCCAGCACCACAAACACAACTAGGAGGAAGAAAAACAAAAACAACATGAAAAAATATAATTGATCCTTTCTCTAAAATAAATAAATAAAGATAAAGGTGTTTGGGTCAGACAAAACAACGACCTGAAACATGCTCTCTGGTGTCATGTGCAATTGCTGGAAACATCTGTAGATTCTTCACTAGCGACTTGTGAATGTGAATGTTCAGCCCCAGTCTAGTGTTGCATAATTGCAGAGGCTGAGAGAGGTGGGGGTTCTTAACCCTCCCTGCAAAGAGTCTACAGCTGGGTCAGTGGACGGCCAGTCCTCATCTGACTGGTGCTCTCCCCAGATAAACAGAGAACATGTCAAATGTTGCGACCTTGCTTGCTCCTAATGAGTTATGTGGGTTCAGGCACATTTCCTCATTTTTTATTCCCATTCCACACAAGCTTATCTGTGGGAAAATTGCTGTTTCCAGGGAACCTCAGCAGCAGCGAAGACAGACAGGGGTACAGAAACACCTCCTGCTGTCTTCGACTACAGATCCACAGTGTGCCTTCCTCACCCACAGCCCCGTGATGGAGTGTGCAGCTTCTTTTCAGACTCGTCTTTCAACATCCAATCACAGGTACTATGGCTCTGCTCCTCCAAGGGCACATTGAGCCATCGCCTGAGCCTTTCATTGAAAAGGCCACAGAGATTATGGACCAAAACCAAAATGCAGTCGGTCCGTGCAGTGTCAGTTTGCTGTCAAAGCTTGGTTCCACTGCACCTAAACACCCTGAGCTGATGTTCAGAGGACATGGCTGTGCTCAGGCCTCCCGTCCTTCCTCTTTATTTCCTCCACATGCCTCTCTTGAGGCCTTGCCTGGGTTCTGCACCTTGAAATCCTGACTCAGTGTTCTCCTCTCCTCTCCTATGAAGAAAATATTCATATTTCAGTGTCTCACCTCATGTTTATTGTTTGTGTGGAAAGAAATAAAGAAGCCTCGTTGGTTCCTCCTAACTTCCTCTTTTGTTTGATTCTTTGGATGGTTGAGGGGAGTGCCGTGGGTTTTTTTAATTCTTTTTTTGATTATTTTTTTTCAAATATCTCTTAGATACCAGGATGGGGTACATTTTTAGCTTCAAGACTTACACAAGTCTAGAAAGATACAAAATTTGGAAGTACCCCCTTTGTTGTTCGGCCTCACAAGCCCTGGCAGGAAATGCCTCAGGCCCCCAGGTATAGGCCAGAGGAAGCCTGGCATGATGGAACCTGCAAGGCTCTCTGGCACAGCCAGAAAGGATGTCCACAACATGACATTTTGTGCAAGCAAGTGGCGCATTTCCAATGGTACTAGATACTAAGACATTTAAAATGAAATTTTAGAAGCTCATGCTTCTTTTGAGACCATTTGAGTCTGTACACAATGTGTTCATCCCAAGTAGCCTGACTGCCACATGAAAAATAAAAAAGGAGAAAACAAGTTAATTTTCTATGATTTTTTTAATCAGCAAGATCAGCTAC
This sequence comes from Aplodontia rufa, assembly GCA_004027875.1. Taxonomy (NCBI): domain Eukaryota; kingdom Metazoa; phylum Chordata; class Mammalia; order Rodentia; family Aplodontiidae; genus Aplodontia; species Aplodontia rufa. Next base: position 6,837 of record PVKS010019731.1, read on the forward strand.
ATAGCTAAGCAGAACAAAAAATATCAAATTTAGCCCATTGCAACATGTCGTGATTATATGCAAATACTAAAACACAATACAGACAATTCAGCAACTGACTGAAAATTGACAGCCTCCATGCCATTAATACAAAATGTATTTAAAGATATTCTCCACTATCAATAGTACAGACTATTTAGACTATTTATTAGTTTATTAACTGTTGAAGGAAAGGATTAATTTTGATATGCCCCTTTATTTCATGATGAATAGAAAAAAGATGGTTTTTCCAATTGAAATATTTTTACATGCAGTCTAAATAGGTCTCCCCATGAAATTTTCCCTAAATCCTGGAGTCTCTATGCCCTCTTTGTGTTTAAAGATGGCTGACAAGGTCAGAATTTGTTTTTTGCCCCCCTCCCAGCTGCCCTGCACACTGAGATCATGAGGTATGCTGCATGTTGGAAAGGAAAAGTAAATATTGGGCTGCTCTAACTGAGGTCATAGTTTCTCCATGTCTAGACACCACAAGTAACTGGTGCCTTCCGAACCTGCTGTGCTCCCAGCAGATTCACAAGTGGGAGAATTATTTTATATTGGGTTGCAGAAAATGTGCTGCACTTCCTAGACACGTTTCAGAATTGAATTTTAGATCTTCGTGATAAGTCTCTACAGGAATTATTTCTTTTCCCTCCACCTACCAGAAACAACTATGCATCACGAAAGTGTGGCCAATATAATGACTGCTTTGCATAATTTCAAATTCATCAGAGAGATGTTTCCAATTTTTTGCAAACTAGTTATATTCCTATTCCCTTGGTGTGGTTTCTTTCTTCAACAATTTCAAGTTTATGAGTTCCAACGAGAGAGAAGGAAGAGCAAGAAGAAGAAAGAAGAGGAAGATGAGGAAAATTGACTAAAAATAGCATGAGAAAAAAAATGCTTGTTGTGGAAAAAGAAATGAATGGAAATGATTTTTATGTTTCCTCTTCTCCTTAACTATAGACCATTTTGATTTGGTTCTTTTATTGCTTTACTGTGTCACAATATATATGAAAAGTGAAGTATGACAAAAGACACATGCATACTCATATGTTTTTAAAGATAGTCCAGGGAAATAAGTTTTTATGAATAGGCCTGAATAACTCTATGCACTGCGTAACTTTCAAAATTTATATAGTTACTTTATTTAAGTCACCAAATAATCACAAATGCAGATCTACATAGGCACTTCTGCAAACAAAAAATAACATATTTCTTGTTCTTTCAATGACCAAAAAAATTTTTGTTTCTCTGTATGTGTTAGAGAAAAATGTGTGTTCTGAAATAATATCCTGTGGGCCTCTGTGAGTGTTTCAGGACATAATGTATTTTTTCAACTTCTATTCTGAGCATAAAATATTCTATAATTTTGGTGTCTTCTATTAATCCACATTGTTATTAGAGAAGCATATGATAATACATGCTTGAAATATGATTCCCAATTATGCTTAAGTTATTTTTTAATTGAAAGTATGATACTACAGGCATAAAATAAAAGCAAGGAAAAAAAAGACAGCTACTCCTATAGTTGCTTCAAAACTTTTATGTTATACTGATTGTCTAAAGCTATTTGCACCCTGTGGTAAGGTCTTACCAACTATTCTACTTCCTCGGTTTTGCTTTGGGGGAAGAGAAACTGTCTCCCTAGTGTCAGCAAAATGAAAATAATAATTACAACAAACTTTGTTATTATTTTACTAACCAAACGTTAATACAGACAAGCACTACCCTTGTCTAAGTTTTGGGAGGCCATACCCTCATAGCAAATGTGCTCAAAGTTGACTTTCAGTGAGTTTTGCTTCCCAGAAAGAGTAAAGGGATGTACTGAGAATCCACATGCTGTTTGATTCACTCCTGCTAAACAACTTCCCAATGTTTTTCTCCGTGACCCACTTGTAACTGATGCTCAGTTTGTTCCAGTATGAAGACTTCCCACATCCAATTTCTGTTAAATTATTTTGGCCTTTCCTATCATATTTTGAACACCTCTCTATCATGATACTGTGATTTTTAATTATAGCAGGTTACTTCTATGCCTCTTTCCTTTTCTGTGACTTTCCTAAAAGCAGAGATCTCTAGGACTTTGTCTACCTACTCAATAAATATGAATTAATTAGTCAATTAATATTTATTTATTGAATAATTGCTTTAGGTTATTCAGCATTTTGAAATGCAAATAATTTAGCTTCTTAAGTATTACAAAAATAGATTATCATTAGAATAAAGGATGAACTTTAAAATGATACAGGAATTTTAAAAACTAAGTCCGGAAAAAATTGTGTTTTCCTTAGCAAATGAATTTGTCCCTAGGAAATGATTTTTGTTGTTGTTGTTGTTGTTGTTTTATGTTATAAAACTTTGATTAACTGTGCGGGGTGAAAACTGTGAACGTATGGAGCAAGAAAGAGCAATAATAGGCACTCACTGAATTTTGAGGGATCTAGTCAGTTCAGCATAGAATTTTTACTGTCCTAATTCAGTTTAGGCATGCATGAATAGAACCAGCACTAAGTTATTTCAGAAAGTAGAAAACATTTGGATACTCTGAAAAAAAGACAGAAAAAAATTTTAAAAAATAGAAAGAAGAGATTTTGACATGTATAAAGGGAATTGAGGGGAAGAAAAGGAATTTCCATAGGAAACAGTTTTGCCATGCAATGTATGTTATAATACCACTTATTTTCATCACTATGAAATCTTCAGCAAAGTCTACATGACTCACAAGTGTATCTTGCACCTGAATCTGTATTTTGAGGAATGCAATGAAATCATGAATAATGTTTCAAGAGTAATATAGGACAAGACCACTCCACACCTGTGTTTATAGTGGTCAAACTGAGAAGCATGCTCAGGGGTAATGTGGAAGTACCGTCATGCTTTAAATTCTAAACAATGCGAAAAGTAACAAAGAATAATATTAGCAGATTGAATTGTAAGAAATTTAAATTTTATACCATATAAAAATATATAAAATAAAAGTACACAGATAAAATGCTTATAAGACAGGGTTAATTAACGTGTAAGCGCTCATAAAAATTCATAACAAAACATCAAGACATTAATATGGTAAAAAAAGATGAACGGTGATAATTAGTAAACAAACATATGGACAAATGCTCAAACTCACTGGTTATTAGAATGTAAATGGAAAAAAATGTTACCCTTGAATGTTATTAAATTAGAAAAAATTTAAAGTAATGTTACAGTTCCGTGTAAACGTAAATGTTTGCAAAGTAAGTGTGAATTCATTCTCTACTTTTGGAAGTTTAAATTAAACAAATTTTTCAGTTAAAAAAAAGTTTGCTGTGTGTTTCAAAACTATAAATATGTACATACTCTTTAACCTAGTATTCCTGGAATGCATCCTAAGACAATAATCTAAGAAGCAGAAAATGTCATTATGGATGAAGTTGTTCCTCAAAGGAATAAATTAAAACTGTTGATTTTTTAAAGCAATGGAATTTTAAAATGCTTTTAAAATTTTATCTTTACTTATTATAGTGTTGGTTTAACTTTTAAGACAGAATTGACTCTTTCTGAAACTTAAACTTTTTAAGCAAGATCTTTGTTTTCCTCCTAGCCCAAAAAAAAAAAAATTGAGATCATCATTTCATTTTATTGTACATATTTTGTTCAAACATATATATTGAAGCATAGCTTTTAAGAGTGCTTCAGTTTGAGAATTTTCTTGGTGTTGAAAAATATATTGTTATTTTTTGTGCTTAATTAATATGCAGAATTGTTCTGCTTTTAAACTGAAACAAAATTGATTTTTCAGATCATGATTGTGAATTATTTTAGATCTCCAAAAAATATAAAGGCTAGAAGAGAATTATTTTAATAATTTGCTTTTATCAACAAAGGATAACATATAACCACTAAAATAAAGTTACAAAAATAGAGAGTTAAATGAAGAAAAAATGGTTAAAATTCCAGTCTCTCACCACTCAACAACACCTGCTATGAATATTTCGACCTGTATTCAGACTGTATTCATGAACAAAAGTGGAATCGTAATGTGCATACTGTTTCGTGAATCTCTTTTGACTTTATGTATCCAGACACATTTTTAAATATGCTATCTCATCATAATTTAAAATCCTGTATGATATTTAAATTTGTCTTATTTAATCAATATTCAATGTTGAATCAGATTTGTTATTTTAAAGTAAAGGCCAACGAAGGAAATATCATGCTTATTCCTCACAAAAAAAAGAAAAATAATAGTACCAAAAATATTTTGATAAAGAATCGTACTCTCCACTGAACTCCCTATCCGTCTGCTTTAAGAAATGTCACAGGCTTTTGTTTTGCTGCAATTTTTACCATGGCTCAAAAGTCACAGTTCTGCCATCAGGTGTGGGCTTACATGTAAAGAATAGGGGAGGGAATTAACTGGGAAGCACTGATCTCAGGGAACTGAATTTGCATCTGATTCACTAAGCACACATGTTTACATGACCTTTAGAGAAAAGAATTCAAACAGCTTTTCACTAGCTCCAGCCAATCTACAGAGGTGACTGAATAAAAAATGTAAAGTACTTCTTAGAGGATAGTCAGATTAACAGCAGACGTCTTTGATTCATATATATTTCACTATTAAAATCATAGTGACATTAGCTTGGCATATTGACCTTAGTGGAAAAAACAAAAACAAACAAACAAAAAAACCCTAGGGTGTGAGTTTTTGTTCCACTTGAGTTGTTTCATGACCTGTGGACTATTTTACTGAGAACTAAACCAATCCTACCTCTTCCACAAAATTCAAATGCAGTATTCTCAATTTTTATTTTAAAGCATCTAGATTTTCTTTTGGCAAAATTCTGAATCAGTTCTAGATCTGTAATTAATGATGGCATCTGGAATAAAATTGTAAAGTCAGGAGCACAGGTGAGAGCTAGCTCTACCATCATATGTCCATGTGACCATTAGTAAACAACTTAGTGTTTTGGAGACTTCACTTTTACAGTCTGTAAATAAAAATACTGTGTTATATCAGCTCCAAGATTTCATTTAGATCTAATGTCTTGAGATTCTGGTACTTTCTGAAACAATATCAAAATGGCATCCATATATTATAAAGAACGTGCTTGCTTAGCAGCCTCAGGATGGGAGGATATACCTCCTCATGATCTGTTCTCAGCCTTGCACACTAACTCTGAGAAACATATGATTAATATGTGCTGGATGAAGAGAATGCATGTATGAGAAAAGTGCTATAAATATACAGTATAGGCAGGAAGAAGATTGGATTATTGTGCCGATACAGTATCTATCACCAGGGCAGCATACAGCTCAGCTGTTTCAAGATGGCTTGTATCTCTGTTTTCATAACTACATAATAATCTTTAACTGGTGCATAAAAAAGATTGTAACTTTAAGAGAAAGGCAGCCAGAAGAGGAGGGATGGGATGGCAAAAAGATGAAAAAGGAATAAAATATTCCAATAGTTAAAAAGATACCTCAATATTGGTCTTCTCAAAACTCCTACCTTAATTTCCTTTAAACATCCAAGTAAGCATCTCTTTCCTTTGGGAATAGGAGAAAGAGCTGAGCGTTGTGATCATTGGGAAGAGAAGAAACACCAATTTGGAAAGAATTCACAAAAAAGAACTAAAGACAATTAACAAATGTCTGAGGAAAAAAATGATTAAAAGAATTCTGTGTAGCCTGAGTGACAGGAGATGGAGGAGTGCAGCAAGAACTTTCCCGCAGCACCTGAAGATGCGTTTGAGCAGCAATGAATGCTAGGCAAGGCTGGGCAAGGACATAGAGTAATGTATAGAAAACAAATCAAATGTGAATAATGTTTTTATAATTGAAGACTGACTGAGATGCTCACAGAAAGATTAGACTGAGAAAGAATAGGCATCCTTGACCCAAAGGAAACTTGTACATGAATAATGCTAAGGAAATAAAATAGAATTTTCTTTGAACTAAAATTTCTTTGGAAGTAAGCAAGGGATACCAACTGCTAAATTTCTGATAAGTATTTTAACAGCTATTTATTAGGTACCAAAAATACACAGATACTATACCAAATCGTTGGAATATACCAGCAAATAAAGCTAAGTCCTGTCCTCATGGAGTTCACACTCTACAAAGAGAAGAGAAAGGCCAATACACAATAATTGCCACATGTTGGGAGGTGATAAATGTGAGAAGAAAAGAAAGGAGAAAAGGGAAGAAGATTGCTGCAGGAGGGGCAATTTTATTCAGAAGTTCAGGAAAATTTTTGATAAGATGACATTTGGGAGATACCTGAATAAAATGAGAAAGCAAAAAATATGAACCTCTGTGAGGAAAGCAATCCAAGAATGGGGGTAAAAAAGCCAGTGCAAAAGATTTGGAGCGGGAACATTTTTGGCTTATTCCGGGATGAGCAAGATCAGTGTGGAGGATATAGAATGTGCTAGAGAGATAAAAGTAAGAGAGAAGTTCAGAGAGACAGCAGAGGGCAGATCGTTTGAGCATGTAGGTCAAGATAAGAATTATGGATTTTGCTCTGAGTGAGATGAAAAACTAATGAAGGGTTTTAAACAAAAAAGATATATTTCTAAAATATTTCAAAAGAATCTACAGGGAGATGAAATAGTAGAGGATCAAGGGCTAAAGCAAGGAAACTGATTACCTATCATTTCCCCCAGGGACATGATGGTAGTAGCTAGGACTACAGGGGTGGGAATGTGACTGAGAGAGGTGGCTTGAATATGCACATAGTTTGACAGAGAGAGCCGGAGGGAGGGATTTGCTGCCAGATTTGGATGTGGGATTGGTGGAGGAAAGATAAATACAACACCTATGATTACTGCTAACGTGCTAGTACTACAAAGGAAAAGATCACCACTGTTTTTTTTCATTGATTTGTTCCAAATACACACAACCATACATGAACATTAGCACTTCCTCAGTAAATATTTGTCAGATAGTTTCTGGTGTATGATACTTGGGAAAAAGGATCTGCCTTTTACAGACATGGATAGCAGTGTGGTATGAGCAGGTTGTGGGTGGGAATCAAGAGTACACTTTTGTATATATTAAATAGAGACATCAAACATTCAAGCTAAAATGTAGAGTAGGCATTTGCACACATAAGTCCGGAATTCAGAAAATGATTGGCTACAGAAATTCATTTTAATTCCCTGATATTTGAATCCATAGATCCAGACAAGAAGATCTGGAAACTGATTGTAAATGAAGGGAAAAGATCAAAAAAGCAAGTACTTAGATACTCCAACATTTAGAGTTAGAAGAGACCAGAAATATTTGGCAAAGAGGCTAAGAAAAAGGTCCATGAGATAGAGCAGAAAAAGGAAGTTGAAAATGCTGGAGATCAAGGAAAGGAAATGTTTAAGAAAGGAGGATCAATTAACTATGTTCACTTTTGCTGATAGGCAATTAGGATGATAACTAAAAACTATTGAATTTATCATTAGAATACCTGGAAGAATTCTTTGGGTTGGGATAAAACTTGTATTCAATAAAACATGCAAGAAAAACAAGTGAAGGGACAATTTGTTTAGATGACACTTTCAATTAGTTTCACTTATAAAGACTTCAAAAATGGAGAAAGATAAGTTAAGGGAGAATTTTACAAGCAAGGAAATAATATGATATATTTTCACATATGTTGATGATCTGACAGAAAAGGAAAAGGCAATGAGACATTAAATGTAGAATAACTACAGGCACAAAGCATCGAGAAGTCACAAATAGATGAGCTCCAACATGGCATGGGGGTAGGGTTTGGCCTTGGGAGCAGTAGACAGTTTAAAAAGGAAGCAAAATTTATGAGTATAGATGCAGATAGATTTTGATTTTTTCTTGGAAAATCATGTGGATATTTAAAGTAATATTTCACAAAATAAGAATTCAGCAACTCTTTCATCATCTGAGAATGAAAAGAAGAGAGAATTTATAGGGAGTTGGAAGTGAGAGAGGAAAAAAATAGATCTGCGCATGAATAGAATAGTTATGAATTAGAGAAATACATAGTGAGTTGTAGGAACCACATGAACATATGATAATACAATTCTAAAACCTGTGGTCATAAATTTGAAGTGTAAATAGCCAATGTGATTGTGCTGTTTTCCAAGCAATGTTATGCAGCTTAGGTGCAACAACTGAGCAGGAGGATAAAAGAGGGCATAGAGGGACAGAAGGTCAAGAAGTTAAGGAGATGACATGGGAGTACTTATAATATCCAACCAGGTGTTCCAAGCCATATAGGGAGGAATGTGATGTCATGGAGAAATAAAAGACAATGAAAAAGTCACAGAACCAGAGGATCAGAAATTTCCTTTGGGATTATTGAAATCAAGGTGCCAGGGTGTCACATTAAAATTAAAAAGGCGTAGGAATCACAGAATGGGATATTGAACTTGAGATAATGAGTTCCAACTTCTCTAATCATCTGGCAAATGAGCTGTTGACTTGGGATGGAGAAGAACATTATAGAATGAGGGGTCTGGTGGCCTTCGATACCCAGATCAATACTGAGATCACAAGAATGACTGAAGTAAATAAATGTGTGCAGAGATTAGATGGCTAGTAAAACATTCAAACAATTAGGAAGAGGAAAAACAGATTTAATAGAAGGACAGTGATATAACTCAGATGAGTTATTATTAGATAATAAAGGTAAAGCTAGGTAGTCAAGTTTGGAGAAGGGAAGGATTTAAGTAACAGGAATCTGAAGATGTTTTTGCTAAGACATTGCCATCAAACTTCTCTGCTGTTGTCATCTTCCATTTTGGTTATCTTTACTAACCATTCTAGGAGAGTCTCTTGTTGACCAGCTTGGTTAAGGAGTCAATACTTTGGATCAATAACAAGGACTAGGTGGTCTCCTTGGCCAACAATGTAGAGATTCAATGCCAGAAGAAGTTACTTTTGTTCATTAATTCTGTCCTTACTGTTGGAATATTTCAATTTCTCCTTGCTCATGTTATTTCTGAAATTATTGCATATATTTGTCTGTAGTGTGTATTTGTAGAAGAAAATTCTTAAAACCAGGACAAAAGAAATTACACTTCTACCTAGAAAAATGAATAAGAAAACAAACATTTATTGAAATCCCATTATGTTGCTAGTACTGAGCTGCAAATAAAGTAGGAAGTTGCAAATAAAGTTGTCATCCTACCGCATCTGCAACCTTGGAGGGAGAAACCCAAAGGCATCAATTGTCAATGGAAGATCTTTACATAAATGTACACTATACATATGTCTATGGATAGATATGTATGTATATAAATATACGTGACTATGAACTTATTGTAAAAAAGGCAGATGTTTATGGAGAAAAACAGGGAAAACTCTAATTCACTTCCAGCTCTTCAACACCTCATTCTCATAACTGTCAAATTCTTTACACCTACTATTTACATAATTTAAATTTTTTACACATGCAAATGTATAATGCTCTTCTTGTGGAGTTTTTTGGGGGATTTTGGTTCATCTTTACCTCAATATCACAAAAAATATTCTCCAATTTCTTCTTCCAAACTTTTAATTTTGCTTACTTTTGTTATTGTTGGATTATTGTTTAGATACTTAATCTATTAAGTCTCAAGTTTTTAATGTTATGAATATGTTGACAAAATTGATACAGCCATATTAAATAGGTTGGAGATCATAATCTAGAACTCATTTGTTATTTATTATCATTAAGAATGAAAATATGGATTGCCTATAAATAGGACACTGGCATAATATAGTATCTTTTACATAATTAAGGCATCCTATAAATAGGACCTTGGGAAGATATCCTTTCATACATCACACAAGATACAGAGAGGAGACTTTCATGAGCTGTTCAACAATTATTTTTGTTGTAAAGGAGCAAAACACTTATAAAAAAAAGGGTTATGTTACCTTTTTTTATGACTTATTTCCATGATATGATTGGTTTTGATATTGATGTTGTTGTCATTTAAGAATGATATAGCTTCTCATGTCAAATCTGATATCATCGTGGACAATAGTTGATCCAGGAATTTATACTTTCTACTAGTGAGTTCTTATTTCATCTTTTTAGGGATGCTAAGCAGATGTCTCTTTTGAAATCCAACAAATATAAAAGATATTTCTTGTCCTTGTTCATACAAGGACTAGAAATGAATAATCCATACATTTCCAATATACGTATCAATCATTCCAGTGAACAACAGCCAATGCCATCTTCCACTAACGCTGGCTCCGTCTTCTTTTATCCTTTCTTTCACGCATTTGTCAACGACGTTATTCAATCCACTTCAGCAAGTGGAATGGTCTAATCGCCCAGGCCAGGCCAGTATGATTGGGTCTGCCTGGGTTGAACTCCTAATAGCTGACATGCTGTGATTCTCTTATCGCAGCACCTAAAGAGAATTCATGAGATATTTCTGTTTTTTGTGTGTTTAAATACTGAAATCCCAGAGCATCTCCATTTCCTGTCTTTTATGGCCTGTTTAGAACATCCTTCCTTCTGTGAGCTACTCATAAAATCTTCCAATTAATCAGTGTTCATAGCTGTTATTTGATACCAATAAACCCCTAAATTACAAACTCATAGGCTAATTGCTACATATGTAGGTCATATTTTATATTTTTCATTTTATTCCTTATATCTGCTCATTTACTTCAAACCAATTTTACAAAATTTGTATTATTCTATTATAGGATGTTTCCTACCTGAAAAGCAAATTCCTCCTCTTTCTTCTTTTTTAAATATTCTAAAAAAAGATTTGTCTTTGGTCTTTTTGCATAATCTTCTAGTTGAATTTAAATGTTCAAATTCCAAAAAGAGAAAATTATCCAATTGAGAATATGATTAAGATTCCAAATAATTTCCAATGACATGTAAATTCATTTTTGGTCCACATATTTATACAAGCAAGTCCTATAATTTATAAACATGGTCAGTCTTTCAAGATATTCAGCTCTTTTTCCATACTCCTTATAAAAGCTTCATTTTTTTCAGGTTGGTCTTCCTGTTTCTTCTTAGGCTTCATCTATGTTTTAGAGTTCTGATTGCTCTAGAGAACAAGAGATTCCCCACAACTTGGCATGCAATGGGTCTTGTTTTAAAAGGTAAAGAGAAGTTGGCTTATTCTCAGGAGACTCTTGAAATGAAAAGGAGGTTAGCATAAAAAGCATAACTGGCCCACACCAAGAAAGAGCCCCAGGACCGAATGGTAGAAGGATCTAGTAAAAGTTCTTGTCAGAATTTATTGCATTACATCGTTTGTATTCTCTTCTCGTTGCCTACAGAATGACTTATTAAGACCAAAAATTCAAACTGTTATATACATGTATTACCCTATATTAAATGCTGAAGTCTATATGGGAAACTTAGTCAAGACAGATTGTACTGTAGTTCCTGAATATATTACAATCATGTTGCTGTAATTTTGCTAATTTACTACTCAAAGTATGACTGAAGATATTATCTTTGAGTAATGAAGTGTTATGTGACTTGTGTGTTTTTAGAAATAGTTTTTCTCCCACCCAGTTAGATCATTTGGAGTGTTTTAGCTAATGGCTGCCAAAATGGGGTCATGTGAGACTGTCATCATTGAACTTAGCATCAGAGACTTCCATATATGTCTATGTTTCCAGCTGATGATATTTCTCCTAAAAATTACGATTTTTATTGGTACAAATGACAAATTGAATTGCTTTCAGTATTAATCTTGTGGGCCATCTTGTCCAGATTTTACTGAAAAATTTCTCACCTCTCTTTTCCCTACTTCCCTACCTCATTCTGATGTTTTTCACAAGCATCTCTGTATGGTAACCACTATCCTGACTATGAAGTCTTGAAGGCTAGAGATAGCATCCTTTGCCACTTTAACACAGTACCTGATGCTTGAAGGCACACAAGGACTATTTTCAAATAAATAAATATATGCTTTAAAATTTAGCATTTTAATGACTTGTATTCTTTTCAGGTACTAGGAAAACATTTATTGATGACTTGTCATGTACCAAACTCCAGGTTAGGTGCTCAAGATAAAGCAGCAAACAAGACAAAATCCTTCCCTCCAAGAAGTTCCACTATGGTGAGATCAAACAATAAGATCATTAACAAAAGTGAAATAATTATATGAGTAAAAAAAATCAAAATTATTATAAGTAAAACATTTTTTCATCAGAAAAATAATTTCAGAAAGAGGAGATATAGACAAGAATGAGAGACAAGTTCAGAATCTCAGCTAAAATTTGCATGGATAAAAAAGAACAGGAACTGTGTTTGTAAGCTTTTCGTCACTGTGACCAAAATATCTGACAAATACAACTTACAGGCGAAGGAGTTTATTTGGGGCTTGTGGTTTCAGAGGTTTAGTCCATGATTTGGCCAACTATGTCACTTTGGGTCCAAGGTGAGGCAGAACATAATGGCAAAAGGTGTGGCAGAAGAAAGCACTTCACCCAGCGGAGGTTGTGAAGCAGACAGAGGAAAAAGGGAAGGGCCACAGGGAAGATGAAGGCTTGCAAGGCATGCCACCAATTGCCCACATCCTCCCATAATGTCCCTCCAACTATGTCCCACCTGCCTACAGTTATGACCCAGTTAGCCCCTTCAAATTATTAATCCATCAGATGGATTAATCTACCAATTAGGTCATAACTCGTATTCTAATTATCTAACCTCTGAATATTCCTGCATTAACACAAAAGCTTTTGGGAGACATTTCATATCCAAACCATAATAGGAACTGTGCACAAAAGTTAGAGAAAGGTTTCCCAGTGAGGCAGTTATCAATTCAGATGGATGTAGCAAGTAAAAAGACTAGAGAAAAATACTTAGAAAGGGAGTGTCAACTATATTACATATTGCAAGACAACAAGTAAGAAAAGAAAATGGTCACTGATTTTGTCAAAATATACATCACTGGGAGAAAAAAATGTATCATTTCAAGAACAAATTCCTAGGTAACAAAATCAAAAACAAAATGTTTAATAGGACAGAAGAAATGTTCTTTAATAAGAAAGTAGGGTATATGAGTTCAAATGCTACCCCCAAAAATGTCAGTAAGGAAGGAAAGGGAAGGTAGTTCCCATGTGATTTCATCTATTTCTTTCTGTGAAGTGTGCAAGAAAGTCATGAACTAAGAGTGAATCAGGAACAGGGAATTGGAGACATTGACAGAAAAGGATGAAATAGTCACTCCAGATTGGAAACACAAGACCCAGTAAAGGAAGTTAAATGCAATGAGATCTGTGGATAATGTGTGAAACTAGCCCATTCAATATAGAGATAAAATTTTTCCCTCAGTATTTAGTCTTTCTGGAAAAGGAATGAAAACATGGAGAGTATGATTGAATGCATAGTTAGGCTAGGATTTTTTTTTTTTTCCAGGCAAGATGAGAGTGTTAGAAGGGAATTAAGGTGGTTGCAATGTTAGTTGTTGAGTCACGGAATTTAGACTGAAAGAAGAGGACTTTGAAGCCTAGAGGTATATAATGCAGAGTGAAAAAGTAGTACAATTCCTTCATTGTCTAAGTATTGATGAAGTCAAAACTTGCTGGAGGGGGACTAGAGAAAATGCAAAGGCAAGATTAATAATGAAGGCTAAAAGATAAGGATGCCAAATAGACTTGAGAAATTTTGGATTTGCTCAATTCTTAGGAAAAGGGCAGGGCAACGTGAGTGGGTGGCTGAGAACATTGGAGCTAAAATGTCACCAATTAAAGTGGTTAGAAAGGTGGGTGGATTAGAGAGTGTGAATGTTCAAGTCACCAATTGATGAAATGAATCAATGCAGAATGACATGGCTGAGGTAAAGAGTGGAAAGCACTTCAGAAAATCTCAGGGGGAAGAACAAGGAAGGAGAGCTCTTGGAGCAGCAAGGTGGTCAATGGGGGAACCTCAAGAGCACTCGGCCCTAAAGGATGTAAGAAATGGAAGAAAACTCAAACTCCGCTTAAGAAGTGGGAGAAATAGCATCTTCAATGTTCAATCATGTTTTAGCTAATGCAAAAGGATGAAAAAGGATGCAAAAGGATGAAGGGAATGTTCATGAACAAAAGAGAAGATTAAAGTGGTTTGTTGATGAGGGACATGAGCTCCAGAGGGCAAGTGATGAGCTCCAGGAAGGAGAGAAAGGGATTCCAATTAGCAACCATGCCCAGACATATGGGATGAGACAGTTTTCTTTCATTTTCTTGAGAATTTAAGCTTAGCATCTTTGGATTCATATTGAATGAATACACTGTAAATAGCACTTAGTAATCTGTTTAAAATTATCTTTTTTATTGCAAAAATATTATAGTTATAGTCTAAAAATTCAAATAACATGGTAGGTGGTTGAAATCTAAGTGCCTAGTGGTTGGAATGAAAATGCCTCCTTTCATTCCAACTCATCCTCAGATATACTCCCTTGAAACAGTAATTGTTAACAATTTCTTATGTATTGTTCCAGGAATAATAAATCCAGAACAACAAATCCATAATATTATGCACATTGTCCCACAGTTGCTTTTATTTCTTTTATTTAATAAGATCCTAGATAACTTTCTCTAACTATGAGCATGCATCCCCAGACCTCATTCTTACAAAGCCTGCATAGTATTCCAGTGTGCAATATGCCATATTAAAGGGTGTGTTTAATCTTATTATACAGAACAAAATTATTCCTGAAGACTGAGAGGCATCAGGGCTAATCCTGATTGTGAATGCTTTAATCAAGTATTTTAGCAAAGACTAATAAAGAGGGCCAGGGAGGTGACTCAGCATTAGAGCGCTTGGCTGGCATGTGTGAGGACCTGGGTTAGACCTCTAGCATCACATACACAACTAAGAGGAGGAAAACAAAACCTGATGAAAAAGTAAAATTGACTCTTGTGCTCTCTCTCCCCCTGCAAAAAAAAAAAAAAAAAAAAAAAGCAACAAAGTCTAATAAGCATCTAACTCAGTATAAATAAGTAAATGAACAGATTGGAAGTACTGCCTTTCAGCAACATCCAACCTGTGTCAGGGACTTGCTAAGCTTCCTGTCAAGGTCACATACTAAACAAGGATAGGGTCAGAGCCTTGACCAGGGGTGGGGTACTGCCATTCTGAAGGAGGTGCTTGCACTGATGTTAATGAATCTATCCTTTCTGAATTAACTACAAATGGGAATGATGAGTCATCTGTGAACTGTGATCATGGTCCCTGCCCTGGGAATCATCTGCTATTACCCTCTCCCTGTGAATGATTTCTATTTGTCTTAGTTAGATAAATATATTTATTTACCTAAGTACTCATTGCAGCAAAAAGCAATAACAAAAATGAAAACAGACATTTCATAGTGAAAGGCTCAGCATCTGGCACATTTTAGAACCAACATTTTCACAAATGAGTTTTTATAGAGGCACTTCTCCATTTATGAAATAGATGCACTCCTGAAAAATTAATTTTAAAGTGAAACCTCTCCCATTGAATTCATTTACAAAATGAAAAATATGTTGTCTCATAAAATCCATATATCTATCAGTTTTTTTTTGTTTTTTTGTTTTTTTTTCACTGTGTAATTCCTTTATTTTCTGCATATTAGTGCTTTATCAACACTACAACCATAAAGAACACAATTCCAAGTACTGTACTTTTTAGTTTGGGGAGAACACAGTCTACAGATTCATTTACTTATATTAGACAAGATTAACCTCATTCAAAACTTACTGCAGTTTATAAATTCACATAAATACAGAAATTGATGCAATTAAACAAAAACTTTAAGATATTTTTTAAAATCTTAAATTCTTAATTATAACTTTTTTTCTGTGGGCTTTAATTGCCTGCTCCATAATAACCAATGGTTATGGTTCAATTTAACTATACCAATTATCAACTTTTAAAACCCTCAAAGAAAATGTTAAGTTTAGATTACAATTTTTCCAAGAGGTTTAGGGTTTACCAAATTTCAAATATTTGCCTATCAGTTTTTTTTTAAAAAATCTTAAAAATCAAACAACTAATTTTTGGAGATAGTGTAGACTACTTTGCTAAGGCTCTCAACAGATCAGCTAGCTATATTCCAACTCTAGGCTCGCTCTTCTATTTCCTTTTGAGTTCCCTTTGGTCTTTTGATCATTCCATAGGAATCCTCCTTTAGCTAGAAATCCTCAAAATCCCTATCTACTGTCTACAGATTGGCTTTTCTCTTTCCTATAACAGAATTTTTTCTTTGTATAATGGAATTTTGGGGAGCCTGAATAGCATTTATTTTAAAAGGTTATTCCATCTCCTTTGAACACTACCCAGATCTCAGTGGGTGACATTGAAATCTTCTTACTGCTTCCATGGAAGAGCCTACGACCCTGTTGTTGCCAATCAGTGCCATGAGGTTCCCCAACTGTATTGCCTGACAGAGGAGCAGTTATACAGTTGGTTTCATAATTAGCTATTATTAAAAAGTGTGTGGGGGCTGGAGTGATGGCTCAGCTGTTACCACGCTTGCCTGGCTTGTGCGAGGATACAAGTTTAAACCCTAGCACCACATCTACAGCAAAGTGTCAGAGCAATGAAGGCCACATTAAAAACTAAATAAAATTGATTCTCTCTTTCTCTTTCTCATTGTCCCTCTCTCTCTTAAAAAAAAAAAGTGTGTGAGTTCTCCTGGGAAGAGACCTTTCTTTGGTCTTATAACTATGTATGTATTGGCTTGAAATTATTGGTTGCCACCTGATAACCAGCCAGGTCAACATGAAACAAGGTTAGGATGACATCACTTGAATCCACTAATTCAATGTCCCTCCTGAAGAGTGCATTGGTACATTTTGTTAAGTTAGCCAATAAAGTCATTTTTATCATCATCGTTGTGTTTATTGTGTTTAAAGCACTTGAAGGGGTGTTCTATCTTTTGGTACCGAAGTATTCATAACTGTTGGAAGAACAAGAGGAAAAATTCAATCTGCCCTAGCACAGACCCACAGCACTGAGCAATAAATGAGGGACATGGTGAGTCAGACTACAGCCAGCCCACAGGGCTTCACAGACCCCACTAAGCACTGGGGGTTATACAGTTGGTGCAGTAGGAATTTGTGGAAAAGTTGGAAATTGGGCAGTGACGTATTTGAGACAGAAGAAAGTGGAGAGAGATGAGTGTGGCTACAGGGAGACAAAGTAGGAGACTCTAAATAATCCATGCGTCAGATGACAAAGGCCTTAACCAAGTGGTAGCAGTGCAGATGGGGAGAAGTACATAGGTTTGAAATATTTTATAGAAAGGTTTGTAGACCATACATCATAGACATTTCTAACTCTAACATTATTTGACTAAGTGGCACAATTGTTAATGTTAATTCAATATGTTTCCTTGATGCGCTGAAGTTTTTTCCCAATTCAGGTTTTATGAGGCCCTGGACAAATCACTCAAGTATCACGGATCACTCTGTTCACTCCCATTACCACTCCCCTGTGCCTTCCTCACCCTACCCTTCCTCAAAGGAATGCAATGAAGAAAATAATAACCAATGAAATGTGCTCTCATTCTCCTAATCTCAGCCAATATCATTTCTTAATTGCTGTAACGGCTCTCTTTTTCAGCACTGTGTTTACAGTGATAAGTTAATCCAGCTGCCTGGTTGACATGAAGGGAGACATTAAAGTTATTGCTTTGGGTGCTGCTTCGGGCAGCCCTCTTTCATTTTTCTTTGCTGTCTCCCTATCTGTCGGAAAGGGGAAAATATCATTTGCTATTCACTGATCTCTTGCTCTGTCATAAACAACTAACCAAGAAATAATATTTTTCTAGGTAATGTACTTTCATGTTTGATTTGATGGAATTTCATGAAGTCTTGACATGGTTTTGAAGTTGTCTTTAAAGATCCGGTGGATTTTGCATTTACTGAACCCTGTCTTCCCAAAAACCACATTCTTTCAAACCCCTGGAAAAACAAAGTTTATAACAGCATTTATCACTTTACTCTTCCTGAACCTACACAGGCCAACAGAGCAAGTGTGAGCAGCTTGGCAAATTGTGAAGTGTGGGAATGTGCAGATTTGCCTCACTGTACAGAAAGATGCACTCCTGAAAAGTTAATCGGTTTTAAAATAAGCCCAATCCTATTTTTAAAACTCTGGGAAGTGGAGTATTTAAAGGAACTCGACAGTTAATCTTTTCTGTGTGTGTGAAGCTGTATCCTTTTGTAATGCAAATATTCATGACTGAATTTATCTAAGAGAGTCGCATTTAGTTTTCATGAATGACACATTTATATTATTACTTATTAATGACCAGTAATTACAATGACAAGAATATTTCTCAATCAGGCATTCAAAATGCAGTACCAAGGTATAATATTTATTTTCCAAGAATGGAAGATTTCATGTATATTTTCTTTCTTTCTAAAAGAATATCTCTAAATTACCCATGATGGCTAAAATGTCACCATCTATGAGAATAAATAGGTAATTAGGGTCTTATTTACATGACTATTATCAAACACAGTCATTTATTTTTCACTGTGCTCTCTTCATTAAGCCATGAGTATCCTTAAACAAATCAAACAGTTCTTTGAATTTAGATTCGTGTTTCTTTTTCTTTTAATTACACATGTCCTATATTCAAAAACAGGAACCCAGACTCTTGACATCCCTGTATGTACACCCATAATTAAGGTACCTTGTCAGTACATAGATAGCAAATGTCTAGAAAGAAAAGAATAGGCGTATGGGGAATAAAAATGTCTTACGTGGTTATGTTTTACAGGAATGTTTGTCACAACAAAGGTTTTGAGGCGCTCAGAGTGAGCAGGTGCCAGGAAGGGCTTCTGATGGCTCAGAGGAGCCCAAGAGAAAAACTTACATTTTACCATGCACAGGAAGCTCCTCTAAGCAGAGGATGAAGAGTGGCAGAGAGCAGAAAATGTACTGGAAGGGAACATTTTGTGAGCCCATAAATTTGGAATTACTTAGATAAAAAAGAATGTGTTAGGTGACATCAGTCAAGAAAAGTCAGCAAAGGCTGGAGAAGCACACTCAAGTGTGTTACAAAACACACTCAAGCTTTATAGTGATACAGGGTGGGCGTCCAGGGGCTAACACAAAGCCTCAAAATGTTAAAGAATTACTTATTTAAGATAATACTTCCTAATCACAGTTTCCTTCAAGAGTGAAATTTCAGAGTCTTCGACTAGTACTAACGTAATCAAGAATTAAAGAGAAAATAAAAATCCTTCTGGTGATGCTCATCTACTCCTGGGTCTACTGGTGATGGGTCTGGTACTCATGGGGCAGGTGGGAGTCTGAGCATCCTCATCCTGACTCTTCCACGTTTTCTGGTACAGAAGCATCTGGTACATGGGCTACCATTGCCCAGGGTTTCCAAACCTCTCTAACTCAGCTGTCTTCACCTCACTAAGTCTACATAAGGCTGGTGGAAATTTAATATTTCATTAATTGGGTTTAAAATATCAGTTGATCTGTTTTAAAAAACAATTTTGCATAATGTGCAATGTCTTGCCCCAGTTTACTTAATAGCCGTACCCTAACAATGCAATTATCTGTAAAATGTTTCTCTTGGTTCCCCATCAGCATTTCAAATTTTCTTTTATTCTTTTACTGCATTCTTCAAGAGTATAGTCATTCAATATATAGATTTTAGCCAAAGCTGATCATACAGTCAATTAGGCACTGATATGCAAACATAAAAATAGTGTAGATCTTGTTTCCAAAGGTTATGTAGTAGGAGGAAAAATAAGACATCAGAAGGAGCAAACAAACAATGCACACGATGCAATGACCCAAGCGCTATGATGGTGGAAAGAACAGGGTACAGCTGGTGCCCCAGAGGGCTGGACCCAGCCCTCCCCTGTGGACACTACTTTGCAGTGTGAGAATACTACAGTGTACATCGCTGCATGATAAGTTGAAATCATGTCCAGTCATTATTTGGGCTTTTCATTTCCATTTGAGGTCAAATGAAATAAAACCTGGAAAGAAAGAGGATGAGGAGGATGAGTAAATTTAACAGGTGAACTAATAGAAAACTTCCCCTTCATTCTTTGCACTTTTGCTCGTCCCTGCAATACTCACACGACTTCATCTGCAGATATGATGGCCCTTGATGACTTAATAGATGTAGCCGCAAGTGTCTGGTATTGTTGCTAAAGGGACCCATATTCAAACATGAAAACAGTAATTAAATAATGAACTTGGGTAGGAATAAAAGGTCTTACTATCACATTATACTGTGAAACAAATCAAGACAAGGAATTCTAGTTAGTATTTTTGTCTCCCCTATATGGATTTATATGTATTTATAATGTGCCCCATTCTATAAATGCTTTAAACAACATTCGGAATTTCATAAGCAGACGGCATTACCTGTATAGTGAAACTGATGCGATTTTGGAACAGATATGTTTAAATTGATTTAATGTTTGATTGTGATAGGGAAATTATCAATGATGAGATTTTAGTAGACACAGAGACAATCACTTAAATTTTGCATGTAAATTGAGAGCTTTGGTTTATTGGTTCATACATATACGACAAACAATTAAAGGTGATTTTCATATTACTGGTCTTGGTGACCTAAAAATATAGGAAATTAAACGCAATTAAATATAGAATATGTATTTTAAAATCACCCTGAGAAGAATAAAAGTCTCTCCATTATTAACTACTAATGGAAACTTCATTGAGATTGAGAGCTTTCAAGTTTTGTAAGCATTAGGAGAACTTTTAATCATCTTAGGAAAATAAAATGCTTAACCAGATCGTTATAGTTCATCACAGGTCATGATGTGATGCCACGTGGTTGTGTTCATCTACCTTCATTTTACTACACATGTTATCTGGGATATTTAGTGTGGTTTTTTTTTTTTCAGTAGTGTGGGCTACCTTTAATGATAGCAAATTGAGCTAGAGAAAACTTTGTATACGGTTTGACTCTTTCCAAAGTAATCCGCTTACTTGATTTGTTGAAGCCCCGATGCCATGACCCTTCCAGATTCAAGTCTCAGATTTACTACTGGTATAAAAGAGATGGTGTTCCCTGGTGGAAGGTTACCCTAAAGGATGTCTGGCACCCCTCCCCACGGAATGCTGTAATGTTAACTAACACTTTCCTCAGAGGGAAAGCAACTCGAAAGTAAACAGTCATCTACCCTCCCAGACATCTGACACACGAGGGTCCTGGAGGCTGCGTTGTCAGCCCCGATCTTGAAAGTATATAGCATAGCAACTTAAAAGAGCCCTCCGACAGGGCCATGGATGGGCCTCAACCTTCAATTGGCTGCATTACAAAGAAGCTGCACAGGCCGTCTGAGCAGCTTTGCATTGTATTTTACAGAAAAGACAAATCTTTTAAACAAGGAGAAAAATCACAATTCGAACCTATGTTTGCAGACTGGTTCCATCTTTGTATTGGACACGCCTGTGGGCAGCAGCCGCAGCTCCGCATATGCTGTGCACAGGACACAGTTTGTCTCTTCTGGGGAACAGTCTTTGATTTTTAAAAATTGTTTTCTTTACAAAGCTTTCTCTGGCCCCAGTAGCTACATGCCAGGTGTGTGTGAGATTATCTTTTTTGGTGTACTCTGCTCAAAACTTTCAGAGGTTCTGTGCATATCTAGTTTTCTTAGATTTGTGAAAATTTGAAAACTATAAAAATGGGAGGAAAAAAAGAGCAAAAGATAATTCAAATTAGAGAAGGCTTCCTGAGAGAGGTGTAATTTTGAGTGATATTTTGAAGGACAAATGAAGGTCAGCAATATAAAGTAGGCGAGGAAAGTCATCTCAAGAGGCAGGAGAAGCATGCAAAATGGAGAGAAGAGAGAAAGCACAATGCATTCAGGAAGACTCCAGCAGTTCGAGAATAGCCAGAAGGAAACCCTGTTGGTGGTGGAAGAGATTAAACCTTTTGATGTATTTCTGCCATACAGCTACTATAAAAACCCAGAACGGGCAATTGACAATGTGCACAAAACAGAGGACCTTCTAATCCATTTATGTGTATTTTCTCAAAATTACACCTCCTATAGCTTGTTACACCATTGGAAACCATATGACTAGAATAGGGTTCTCGGTCCTGATGTGCATCAGACTTATCTGGGCAACTTAAAAATATAAATTTCCTGAGATTCCATTCTAAGTGAAATGATTTTTTTCAATACTAGGGATTGAACCCAGGGGTGTTTTACCAAGAAACTACATCCCCAGCCTTTTTATTTAGTTAGTTATTGTTTTTGAGATAGAGTCTGGCAAAGTTGTTAAGGCTGGCCTCAAACTTGTGATCCTCCTGCCTCAGCCTCCACAGTAGCTAAGATTACAGGTGCACGTCCCTTTGCCTAGCAAAATAGGATGATTTTTCTTTGGGAAAGACACAACTTAGACATTTGTCTAATGTGAATGAATGAATATGTTCAAGTGTTATGCCTCTGTCTTTTACTGAAAATTTCACTGTCCTACATGCAATCCCATTATAATGAAGGCTTTTTCATACCTTCCAAGATGTGACAAATAATCTGATAAACAAATATGTTCTAATGCATTAGAGATACAAAGTTTTGTTTAATGTACATTTTATTTATAGATACACAGAAAACAATGTCTCTACCTTTGTTGCTTAACTGGAAAAAGTGACTATGCTGTAAACCTTGGGTGATGCACAAAGCTTGCAGTTAGGACAGTGAGTGGATTAGATATCTGGGAATAGGTGAGGACCTTGAGTTATCGCTCAGACTCTTTGAGTAAGAATCTGCCTATTTTACCTGCTCATCAGAAAAGTTTTCTTCTTTGACATTTCAGACTTTCCCTACAGGCAGTATTGTCTCTGAGTGGGACAACAGGAGGAGAAATCAGCAGTGCTAGAGACAGGTGTACAAAAATGCCTTCTTCAGTCCATTTCTATATGTGAATCACATTAATGACCTTTGTGTGGCTGGGCGTTAGCTTCCATCACTCATCAAACGATCTCTCTCTCTTTCTCTCTCTCCGATCAGTACTGGGGATTGAAACTAAGGGTACTTTACCACCAAGCTGCATCCCGAGCCCTTTTATATTTTTATTTTGGGACAAGGTATCATTAAGTTGCGGAGTCTGGCCTTGAACTTGTGACACGCCAGGCTTTTATAACAATCATGGGTTCTCAGCAAATGATGGTTGGCCAACGGATGATAAAAGTTGAAGCAAAGCCTAGAGCCAGAAATCAGTGAGATTCTCCTATGGTTGGATTTATTTATATCAATATTTTAATCTATTTTGTTTTTGTAAGGATGGGGATTGTATCTCAATCAATTTTGTATCTTTGGGGCCAAAGCAGCACCCAATTCTTATTAGGTATTCAGTAACTGAGAGTTCAATGATTTTGAATAATTTCAGAATTTTAGAAAAATGTTATATAAAAGAAAACAGGAGTTTGAGTTACAGGAAGTGTTATTCAACCAGGTTTTCAAAAAGGGAGGATAATAGGATTATAGAAATAAGGTACTGTTTCCCTTTCCTATTACAGTATGTGAGGCAATTTTACATATATTCTTTTGTTCTAAACATGAATAGATAAGGAAATGTGTATAGAATACAAAGTTAATAAGTAGGAAAATTAAAAGTAGACCTAAGAGTCAAGAATCTGATATAGTAATTTATGAATTCTGTTATTCTTCCTTTTCAAATAAAACTATGTTTCCCCTCATTGGCCAGCATAATTCTGTGGTAGTGAATCTACTTGATTTTCAAACTTGAACCCAAGTAGACTTTCAGTTTTCCATCCGGG
This sequence comes from Aplodontia rufa, assembly GCA_004027875.1. Classification (NCBI taxonomy): domain Eukaryota; kingdom Metazoa; phylum Chordata; class Mammalia; order Rodentia; family Aplodontiidae; genus Aplodontia; species Aplodontia rufa. The sequence goes on from PVKS010019731.1 coordinate 30,542, forward strand.
TCTGTTGAAGTGGTTGTTCGTGGGGCCCTGCTCCTTGAAGCCCAGGTAGGATGCCATGAGAAGATGAAGACATTGTGAAGCCACAATCCCAGCTATGTGGGTAAATCTCACGGGCATCAGCCCAGTCCAGCCCTCGGACGACGGACGTCTCAGACAACATCTGATAGCAACACAGGAGACCCCATGGGAATCACCTTACTGCCACTAGTTGGTCCCTAGGACTGTGGTAAGTAATATGGAATTGTTGTTTTTAAACAACAATTTTGGGTGCTTTATTGTACAAATTAGATAACTGGAATGGAATTTTTATCAGAAGTGAGGAGCTATCATAAAAATAAGATAAAACATGTGGGACGGGCTTGGGAATCAGGCAACATGTGACAACAGATAGTATTCACACAGTTGATATTGTGTGATGGGCTTGGAGGTTAGAAGGATACAAAGTACGTGATTGTTGGGATCTGCAGAAAAGATAAAGTTCACTATAAAATAGCAGAAAGTTAAAGGAATGTGTGTCAATCCACCCAGAAATAAACTTTATGAAGAAGATTCACTAAAGGGATTTCAGGGAAAATATTGATTGAACCAACAGGTTTCTTTTAGCCATGTATGATAAGAGATAGAGAGGGGAAGTAAAGAAGAGTTAAAAAGGGAACTCGGTTTCCAACCCAAATTTGGAAGAAATATAAAGGATACAGAACTTCCTGTGCTCGGAAATGAAACTGTTTCTAATTACTAGCCTCTCCAGATGGCAAAGGCTCTCAAAGTATAAAAGGGCCTCGAGGTAAAGATAATCTCAAAGGTTAAGAGGTAAAAACCTTTGGCTAAAATTCAGAAAGATTTAGGGGTGTGCTAATAAATCCTCTCAAGTAGACAAATATCTTCTAGTCATATAATTGCGTGCATCCTCATCTTGAAACATAATTTTAAAAGGAGACCTTTTTAAAGAAATCTCTAGATGTAGTTTTGGTCTAATGAAATGAACCAAAATGAAATTCATAAGAAACCCACAAAGTCTCACAAAAATATATATTGGCAACATCAAAATCAGCTAGGAATTTTTAGAAAATGAAAGCAGTCTCTAGGCGCTTAACCACACATGGCTAAGAGGCAGACAAAATGGTGTTCCGCTGCAAATACATTTTCTTTTTTCTTTTGCTATCAGAAAGAAAAGATGACTCAGAGATCAGAGCCAGCTGTCCGCAGGACATAGTAAAAAGTGCAGTGATAAATCCATGTGACACAGAAAGCAATGATCAGGAGGCGAAATAGCATTGATGGAAGATTGGTTAACAGGAAGATCCAAATTTCCAAATTGCCTTGTATGATGACTGCTAAGTGACACTGGTTCCTTACCTCATACATTAACTGGGAGTGTTGGCCTTTAATGAATGCTCACATAGAAATAACTTGTTTGTTTAGGTCACAGATTTTGAGATCAAGACAAATCACATTGAAAAAGCTGCACGCCGGAAACCTTAAACATGCTTGAATCTGATTTGCGTTTATAAAAATTCTAGCCCAGTAACCTAAAACTTTTGTTTGTAATGGAGAAGAGTTTTGGTACTGGAGCAATGGCTCAGTGGTTCTGTTTCTGACGCTCTTCAGGCATGTGCAAGGATATGGGTTCAAACCCCAGCACCACATACGCAAGGAAGTGTTGGAGGAATGAAAAACTAAATAAAATTGATTCTCTCTTTCTCTTTCTCACTATCCCTCTCTCTCTTTAAAAAAAAAGTTTTAAAGATATTTCGTAGGGTGATAATACATAATTTGTAGCCAGATGGAAGCTGGGATAGCAAATTCTTTGCTACTTTTCCTATTGTGAGCTGATATCTAATTTCTTTCCCCTTGGGTTGAACATGTCCTCTGTCTTGAGTTGACTATATGAATACAGAAGGATTGTGCTGTGAAATTTCAGAACCTAGGTCATAAGAACCATGTGTTCCATTTGGACATTTTAGAATGTACCCCTTCAGAACTCAGTTGCCATGCATTGATATGCCTAGCTCTTTCTGAGCTACTTGTAGTGGTAACTTCCGTTGACCATGTCAGTAAGCAACATTTTAGACCCCAAATGGTATAATCAGACATCTGTAGCCTGAATCAACATTTGACTATAACCACATGATACATTAAATGTAATAACTGACCACCTGTACTAAACCAACCCAAGTAACTGTGGAAGATAATGATGATTTGCTATTTTGTCATTAAATATTAAATTGTCATTGTATTTAATAATTATTTCATTTAAACAACTATTCGGTCCTATATCATAATACTCCAAATTATTCCTAATTATCTTAAGGCAATGATTTGAAATTTTTCACTCATGCAACAAGATTCTCATGCCATAAGCCACCAATGTTGAATAGATTTGTAACTACATGGATGTGTGGCATACAATCTTAAATATATCCCTACATGTTTATTAAACCCAATGGAATTATCCAGAAAAAATATTCCTATAAGCAAAAAGCTTGACAAATGCTACAAATCATATGACCATCTAGGAAAATTATGATATAATTTAATATTTCCAAACACTTTTCACCCTGGGATACTTTTTATTTTTGTTATTATTTCTGTAGATCTTCCGTATAACATAATTCAAGAAGAAAGCTAGGGAATTTTTGTGCTATTCTACAGGAACATTTCATTATTAATTTATTCAGTTTTTAAACAAAGGCTTATTGATTATAATTGAGTATAATGATAGGTTTGAGGTTTCAAAAGTTAATTTTTAAGTGGTCTTTAAGGAAATAAATATTTGATAGAACAGAAAAAGGCATTTAAACATATAATTTCAAAACTGTGAAAAAGAGTTAAAAGAGATTATCTATGTAAGAACTATGCTAATACCAGGCATGGTATACATACCTATAAGCCTAACAATTCAGGAGAGTGAGATGGAGAGATTGTAAGTTTGAGGTCACCCTGTACCACTTAGTAAGATGCCATCCCTGTCCCCCCAAAGCAGCACATTAATAATAGCTACAAGAAAATAAATACTCTCCTTGTTAGTTGTGTTAATCAGCAAAGAAACTTGAGCAAAGTCAAGGAATTCACAGAGATTAAAAGGTTGAGGATGAAGATGGGAAAACATATTTTCTTGATTTGAAGTCACAGAGTGAAATAATATGGCATAATTAATTCACACTGCTGCTACTGGTTGCTATTCTTATAGTGAATGAATAAAAACCCACTCGGAAAGTACTGCATGAAATTATACCTTTTAAAGTTCGGGGACATGTGCTGGAGTGGTGACTTAGCACTTACAGAACTTGTTTGGCATACACAGGGACCTGAGTTTGAAACCCAGCACCACATATACAAGTAAGTGTCAGAGCAACAAAGGCCACATGAAAAAATAAATTGATTATCTCTGTCTCCTACTGCCCTCTCTTTTTAAGAAAATAAAATAAATAAAGTCCATGGAAATATTCCCATTGCATATCATAATTAACTTACTGAAAACCAGAGCAAAGGAAAAATCTTTTAGTAGTTGTAGAAAAAAGAAAGTGTTAAGAATTACAGCAGACATTTCATCCAAAATAATGTAATGCAGTGGGCAATGGGACATCAATAAAATATGAAAGAAAAGGTTAAGTACAGATACTTTCAGACATGGGAATTTTTAGCACAGAACAATACAGACCCAATACCTTCAGATATACAAATAGAAAATACCAGAGGAAATTTGTACATACAAAAGAGCAAAAACCACTAAAAAATCCCTTTGGAAAAGGCAAATGTGTAGGAAAATGTACATAGAAAAAATATTTTTCTTAGGCTTTAAATTTCTTTAAAAGATAATTTAGTGTTAAAAGATTATGAAAATATATTATAGAGTTTATAGCAATATGGAATTATAACAGATATCAGAAATAGCACAAAAGCCAGGAAGGAAAAAAAATGAGAAGCACCTCTGAATTGCTGTTATACTATATGTAAAATAGTATAATATTATTTGAAGATAGACTTTGAAAAGCTTTGCGTAGTATGAAATCCAGAGCAGACATTAAAAGCAAATCACAACCAATAAATAAGCCAGAAAGGATATAAAGAAAATCATGGAAAAATAGATCAAAAGATGTAAACTAAAAGGAAAGTGACCAAAGAAAAGAAGTAAAAACTACAAAGGAGAAAAAAAAATTAAAAGACAGCAAAATATGGGATATAAATTCAGGCTTACAAAGAATTACATTGTACATAATTACATTGTACATAAGGGATCCTAAAAGTCAACATTCAAGACAGAGATTTCAAAATAAGATACAAAAGCAAAAATATAATTTTTTTTTAAAAATTAATGTAAATATATAATAGTTTTAAAATGAAAATTGACAAAAATGTATATATAATTTAACAATAATAAAAAAATGAGTGATCATATTAGTACCAAATACAACAAATTTGATATTTGATAAAAAGAAAAGCAGATCATTTAATAATTATAGAATTTATTCTAGAGAAAATAATCCAAATAATTTATATACCTATAACAGATCTTCAAATTACATGTAATAAAACTGATAATATTAAAATATAAAATGAGACAAAACCATCATTATAATAAGATTTCAACAGTGATCTCTCAATAATTAATAGAAAATTTAGACAGAAAATTATTGAGGTTATTAAATATCTGAATTTTATAGTCAGCAATAGAGCATGTCTTCCAACTCCAAAGAATATGTAATCATTTATAGATCATAGAAACATATAAAAACATGTATATGCTTGTGCACACACGTTTATCTAAATAGGCCATAGACTCACCTATAAAATAATTTTCAATAAACATAAAAGGATTTTATTAATTAAAGGCATGTTCTCTGGCTGTATAAAATTAAATGAGAAATGAATAATAAGTAAAGCTTTAAAATCTTCAGATATTTAGGAATTTAAAAACAGAAAAACTCTCAATTGAAGAAAAAATAGAAAGGGAAATTGGAAAAATATCTTGAACTGAATGAAAACTGGAAGCAATATATCAAACTTTTCAGAATGTAAATAAAATGTGCTTAGAGAACAGTTAGCATTAAATTTTTATATTCAAATACAGAGAAAGTTTAGAATTATGACACAAACTTCCATCTTAAGAAACTCAAATAAAGGAACAAATTCAAAACAAAAAAAAGTAGTATGAGAAAAGAAATAAATGAAATAGAAAATAGAAATAACATTAAAAATCCATGAAATTTAAAGCCAGCTATTTTAGACAAGAATAAAAATAATGACTTACTAGCAAATTCATAAAATTAAAAAGAAAGATTGCATAAATTATCACTAACAGTGGTAAGAGATATAAAAGCACTAGAACTTATACTGGTATTAAAATGGCAAAAATATGACAATTTATAGCAATAAATCCAACAACATAGATGAAAGAGATACAATGTTCCTATTTCTATTAAATAATCAAAATTTAGCAATAAAAGCATTCAAAGAAAAAACCTCCATATTGAGATAGTTTTCCTTGTGTATTCCATTAATAATACCAATTTCACACAAATTCTTCCAAGAAATAGTAATGAGTGAGAACACTTCTATGCTTTTTATGTGAGACAAACATTATCCTGACACAAATACTGGGGGAAATAAGGCATTATGAAATAGAAGATTATAGACTAATAACCAGCCAACATGAAAATCCTTATTAACATCTTACCAAAATGAATCTGGCAGTACATAAAATGATTAATACAGCATAACCAAATAAATGGAATTGTTCCAGAGAAGGTAAATTTGGTTTAAATTTTAATAAAGTATTCAATGAAATTCATCTTATAAACTAAATACGTGATTATATATAATCAGGAGCAGATGAAAATCTACTTGCAAAATTAAATTTCAAAGTTGAATTTCTCACATTTTCCTACTTCAAATCTTAGTACAAAGCTACAGTAAAGAAAGTAGTGATTTAATTAAATAAATGTAGATAAATAAATCAAAGGAATAGAACTAAGAATCTTGATTTAAGGCCATGCAGCTATGGTCCAATTAATTTTTTGACATTATGGATAAGACAACTTAATAGGAAAGAATAATCTTTACAACAAATGGCATTGGAACAACTGGACATCCAAGCAAAAGTAATGACATTAGAACCTTACCTCACAATATATTTTTTAAAATTAACTTATAGTAGATGAAGTATCTAAATGGCTAAAGTTAAAAGTCACTTAGAAGAAAAAACAGGAGTAACCTTGAATTTGGCAATGGATGCTTAGATATGACACCAAAAGCACAAGTACAATAATCAAAAGAAAAAAGTGATTGGCTTTCATAAAAATTATAAACTTTGAACATCAAAGGGCACTATCAAGAAAGTGAAATGGTGACTTAAGTAATGTAATACCTTAAAATCAAGCATGAGCAAGAATCTACTATCTGAAATAGATAAGGAACTTGCAACTGAACAAAAAGGACATACAAATCCATTATAGAATGGGCAAAGGAGTTGCATAGATAGTTTCCCAAAGACCATACACCGATGGGAAAGCACTCAGTGTTCACAAACGCAGGTAAAACCCACAGAGATACATGATCCCACAGCTACTAGCATAATTGTAACAGGAGAAAGTGGAAAATAATAAATTTTGTCCAAGATGTGGAGAAATTGGAATCCTTTTGCATACATTGCTAGTAGAAAAAGTTATAGAATTATCATATGTGTTAATCAGTTTGGGTTGCTCTTGCAAAAATACCATTGACTTAGTAGCTTTAATAATAAACATTTCTCTGGAAGTCCCAGAGAGAGTGTGAACACCACCAGCATGGCTGGAATCTTGTTGAGGGAGCTTTTCCTACTTCATAGAAGGTCATTTTCCAATTGTGTTCTCATATGGTTGGGACAGGAAAGGAGGAGAGCTACCAGATGGGGAGAAAGCTCTTCTTTTTTTTTTTTTAATTTATTTTTTTTAATAAGAACACTGAGAAGCAAGTCACCCTTGTGCCCAACACACCACCTCTTACCCTTCTTCAAGGTAACCAAGCTTACAAGTGTCTTGTCTATCTTTGTAGACATATTTTAGGGACATAAAATCACATGCGCATGTTTTCATTTATCTTTTACACATAGGAGAGCATGTTATATACTGTTCTGCATTTCACTTCTGTCATCGGGAGATCACTCAGTATCCATGCATAGGGAGCTGCCTCATTGTTTCCAGTGGCTGCATTTATTTTTTTTTTTTTTTTAATTTTTTATTTTTGAACAACCTTACAAGATTTTAACAAAATAATATAAAATGTGTATAAATTGTGTATATATTCTGGATATTGCAATTATCCCCAGGAGTGCCCCCCCCAATTACCCTCCCTTATCCCTCCCTTCCCCTTCCCATTATAACTCTAAAAAAGTATTAGATTGTAAAGCATTATA
>PVKS010019732.1:0-37939 GCA_004027875.1 Aplodontia rufa
ACACCACACACCACACACACACACACACACACACACACACGACCTACGGATTTATCCTGAAGAACTGGCTAGCTTAGCAAGTCGGAAGTGCTTCAGGCAGGCCTTCAGATAGGGAAGACCAGGACAGGATGGGCCCCGTAAGGGTGGACACTACTGTCCCCGGGGGGACCGAAGCGCCCTCCTTAAGGCCTTCCAACTGAGACGCTCTAGTTAGCCGGTGAGGACTCAGTCAGGTCTACAGATCCCTTCACAGCAGCACCCATGCCAGTGCTCGATGGAAAGCCCGCGGGAAGAACGGCCCTGCTGTGAATGGCCACTGTTTCCCTCTGTCCTCCACCTCTTCCAAAAGCACATTTCTAACGACCCACACTGTCCCGAAACACACTGGAGAGCGATTTCTGAGGAATGTGATTTGGTATAGCAGTCCTCCCCAAATCCACACCTTTGGCCCCACCTGGAAAAGTCCCAGTGAACGTGGGCCCAACCCGGGCTACATAACCAGCCCAAGCCCAGTTGCTGTGGCCAGGGGAAGGGGCGATTGAACCCAGCCCATGAACCCTTCCCTTGATGGATAGAGCCCCACGGTATCTCCTGATCGAAGCAGAAGAAAGCCAGGTCCCCAAGGGAATAAAGGGCACTGAAAAAAATCAGCAAAACAGATATCTTCTTTTGGGGCACCCTACAGGGCCAAGCATCATGCCCAGCACCCGAAAGGAGTCCAGGGTGCTGCTAGAAGCCAGAGGAGGAACCGAGGCAGGGCCCACAGGCCACAGTCAGCTGGACCTGGCTGAGCCCTCAGTCCCTGCGGGCCCACGTGGGCCTGGGTGGCTTTGCGTCAGCATTGGCTGCTCAGCAGTCAGCGCCGTTCCAATTTTCAGAAACCGTTGTTCTTTCCAAGGCATCTACAGCTCTGCAAGCATCGCTGCTGCTTGTTCACACTCAGCTTCCTCCAGAAGCCTCTGGCAAACACCATCTGGCTTCGGGGAAGGGACCTGTCACCTCATGGGTCTGTTGCTGCTCTGCAGCCTTCTCCGCAGGGGGCTCTAGCCTGTCCCTGTGGCCCCTGGGACCAGGTCCTGCAGGTCTGTTGGGTGCACTGAGCTGGAGCAGCCAGTGAGAGCCACGAGTCCCTGTGGCATCACCCTGCTGCTGAACGCAGGCCGCTGGAAACTGTGCCGAACTCCAAACTCATCCAAGTTTTGTGACCCTCCTCATCTGATGCTTCCAGCAGGGAGAGGCACTGTCACCGCGTGTTTATCCCGGTGGCACCCCCTCTGACGGGTAAACTCCCTGGCAGGAGAACAGTCTTATTCCTAGCACAGTGGCGTGATTTCAAAGGGCACCCCACAAAAGTGTGCAGAAGAGTGACAATGGAGAAGGGGATGATTTTCTGCCAAGAGGGCCTTGTCTTCGTCTGTTTTTAAGAAGAGCCGATAACTGAGCTGCAGTTGGGAACTGGAAAGGGCTGAACTAATAACAGGAGGTGGGATTGGAGAGCCGGAGACTCCCCTCAGTGGATGCACTTCCAGCCCTCTGTCCTCTCCTTCTGCCGTGGTTGTGAGAGTCTGGGATGACACTGCTGCCTTGCCTACTAGACTGGGAAGCTGGCGAGACCAGGGACAAGGCCTGGTGGTCACCTGGCACACCGCAGACACTTAATAATTTAAAGTTGAATGAATGAATGAATGTACCCTCCACATCATCTGGTGAGCGCATTTAATTCAAAACATCAGAGTCATGATCGCTGTCATTTTATTTACTTATTTATTTTGGCACCAGGGATTAAACCCAGAGGTACCTAATCTCCAAGGCACGTCCCCAACCTTTCTTTTTATTTTATTTATTTAATATTTTAACATTTTGAGACAGGGTCTTGCTATGTTGCTTAGGGTCCCACTAAGTTGCTGAGCCTGGCCTTGCACTGTGATCCTCCTGCCTCAGCTTCCCAAGCGGCTGGGATTACAGGAGTGCACCACCGGGCCTGGTTATTTTTTTTAAATCTTACCATCAGTGTTCATTGAGAATTTATTACATGCCAGACGCTGTGCTACACTCTTGGACACTTTCACAAATTCTCACAGCATCACTATTACAGTGCTCATTTTATAAGAAAATAAAAGCCCAGAGAGCTTGAGCACTCACCTGAGGTCGCAGCTTTGGATGAGTGATAGAGATGTTGAATGATGAACCATTATCTGCCTGGAACAATAAACTTCCTAACTGTAAGACATGGTTACGGCGCTTGCCTGGCATGCATGAGCACCCGGGTTGGAACCCCAGCATCACGTACACAACAAAGTGTCAGAGCAACAAAAGGTACAGGAAAAACTAAATAAAATTGATTCTCTCTCTGTCTCTCTGTCACTGTCCCTGTATAAAAAAAAAAAAAAAAAAAAAAAAAAAGACATGGTTAGAGACCTTGTCAGGCATGAGGGAACCCAGAGATGAGCTGACCCTTCTTAAAGCCTGAGATTTTACTTCCTGTTTAAACTACCTAGCCACAATCCTAAATTTCCCTCCTCTTCAAAAACCTTTTCTAAGTGGCAGGATACGAGAGCAACACACATAGATCAATAGCTTTCCTATACACTAAGAATAATAGGACTGAAAAAGAACTCAGGAAATTAGTCCCATTCAAAATATCTTTGAAAAAAATAAAATACTTGGGATTTAACCTTACAAGGGAAATCAAAGATCTCTACAATGAAAATTATACGTCACTGAAGAATGAAATCCAAGATGACTTAAGAGGATGGAAAGATGTCCCGTGCTCTTGGTTAGGCAGAATTAATATAATAAAAATGGCCATTCTATTGAAAGCTTTATATAGATTTAATGCTACCCCTATAAAGATACCTATGTCATTCTTTACAGACATAGAAAAAGCAATTCTCAAATTCATTTGGAACAATAAGAAACCAAGAATTGCCAAAACACTACTAAGCGAGAAAGACGAAACAGGTGGTTTTGCCATACCAGATCTAAAACTATACTATAGAGCTGTGGTAACAAAGATGGCATGGTACTGGTATCAAGATAGGAAAGAAGACCAATGGAATAGAATAGAAGACCCCAAAACAAACCCTCAAATCTTTAAACATCTGATTTTTGACAAAGGGGAGCAAAATATTACATGGAGGAGAGACAGCATCTTCAACAAATGGTGCTGGACAAACTGGTCAGCCACCTGCAGAAAGTTGAAATTAGATCCACATCTTTCTCCTTGCACAAGAATCAAATCAAAATGGATCAAGGAGCTAGGAATTAAACCAGCTTCCTTGCAACTGATAGAAGACAAATTAGGTTCAACACTTCAGCATTTGGGAGTAGGCAAAGACTTTCTCAGCATGTCTCCTAAAGTGAAGGAAGTAAAGTAAAAAATCAGTGAATGGGATGCCATAAAGCTAAAAAGCTTTTGCACTGCCAAGGAAACAATCAAAAGACTCAAGAGGTTTCCTACGGAAATGGAGAGAATCATGGGTTATGATTCCTCGAACAGGGGCCTCATATCCAGAATCTACAAAATCCTCAAAAATCTCAACTACAAAAACACAAACAACCCATAAATGGGCCAAAGAGCTAAATAGAAACTTCTCAACAGAGGACACTGATCAAGCCAATGAATACATGAGAAAGTGCTCTAAATCACTAGTAATCAAAGAAATGCAAATGAAAACTACATTAAGATATCTCCTTACGCCAGTCAGAATGGCAAAAATGAAGAAAATAAACAATAACAGATGCTGGAGGGGTTGAGGAGAGATAGGCACACTAACACACTGTTGGTGGAGCTGCAGACTGGCACAGCCCCTGTGGGTTAAGTATTGACGGCATTACACTTGCTGAAACACATCAGGGGCCTGAGGCTACACACAGTGTATGATTCTACACACCCCACCTGCTAGAGAAGGTAAATCTACATGATCAGAAAACAGATGCATGGTTTTGAGGGGCTGGGAGTGTAAGTGGAGGGAGGAGCTCACTGTAAGAGACACAGGAAAATTTTAGGGAGAGAGGAGTCAGAAACAATTGTGGAGATTGCACAACTGTATACAGTTGTTGTCAAATTGTACTCTCAAAAGGGTGAATTTTATTGTTTGCAAATTATACCTCAGCAAACCATTTTTAAAAAAAAGATATTTCTTTTCTTTCAGTGTAATGAAAATCAGTTTTTCCCAATTCCTTTCCTTTTGAATTCAAGCAATGGCTTCATTCTTATAAAGTACAAAGTTTAAAAATAACGACAGGAAAGCCAATTTGAGACCGCCAGGGGCTGCCCAACAACTAAAAGCTGCTTCCAAGGGGTGATGTGGCTGGAGCATTTACTCCAGGGCTGGGTTCCCTGGGCTGGGTGTTAATCCGATTGCAAGCGACTGAACTGACTTCTATCTTCCTTCTGGCAAGAGAGCGTGTAGGGAAACCTGCTTGCGTTTAGTGAGTGTTGCCTGAAACAAAGCTGTTTGTACCCCAGATTGGAGTGTGTGCGAGGAAAATGGGAAAGAAAACAAGATCAGTGTAAGGAGGGCGGGGTCAGTGTCAGGGACCAGGTGGGGGCAGGGAGTGTGACTCCCCACAGAGTCCCCCTCTCTGGGGCTGGTGCCCTGGCCCCAGGCAACGGAGGCAGCAACACAAATAAATAGAAGAGCTGTTTCATTAAAACCTCTGTAAGACATGGCAGAGTTCTGGGCGCAGCCTCCTGTGACCCCTGGAAGAGAAGAGGCAGCGTGATAAAGACAGGATTGCCCCTGAGGCCAGTCTCTGGAGTGAGACAGGGACAGGGCAGCTGAGGGTCAGCCAGGGCCGTCTCCAGCTGGAGGGGGTGTCAGGCTTCAGCAGCTTCACAGGAGAGAAGACCTCAGCAGCAGGGCTGCAGGGACCTGGTGCCAGCATGACTTGCAGGCTGCCTGGCCCCCTGGGCCTTACGAGTAGCTGTAGGGAAACTGAGGCAGGCTGGGGTTTCTGTAAAGCAGTAGGTCTGGAGTCAGAGAGCCCTGCTTTCTTACTGTTGTAATCACTCCACATATCCCTTCCCAAGCCCCCAGCTGGTGTGTGCCTGGGGATGATGCAGGCTGTAAATGCTGCTTTTCAGTAACTGGATTCTGTGCCGTGTAACTCAAATGTGCCACCACATTCCTCCTCCCCTCTTCGGAAATGTCCAACCGCATTACGTATACAGCTCCTTAAAGATTCCTTTTGTATGTCTCTCTGCCTTGGCATGCGTTTCCCGGGAGCTCTGGCCCATAGCAACTGAATTAGCATCCAGGCCTGCTTAATTAATAAAAGGAGCTGGTGGACATCTGCAATCTTTCCAAGCAGTTACTGTGTTTCTCCCATTTCACTGTGGAATTTAGCCTGTTGGCCCGAAAAAACATGGTTCGCTAAATGATGATTTTTAGACTTAAATTTTTTTCTTTAAAATGAGTCTTTTTTTCCTTTTTTTCTTTCCTTTTCTTTTTTTTTTTTTTTTTTTTTTTTTTTTTTTTTTTTTTTTTTTTTTTTTTTTTTTTTTTTTTTTTTTTTTTTTTTTTTTTTTTTTTTTTTTTTTTTTTTTTTTTTTTTTTTTTTTTTTTTTTTTTTTTTTTTTTTTTTTTTTTTTTTTTTTTTTTTTTTTTTTTTACTGAGACCTTTATGAAATTGCTTTTCTTTAATTGTGCTCACTCTGGTATCTGAGAAGACTAGTATTTAGCACAACGTGAGACCTAATATTTAATGAATGAATTGTAGCCTTAGGTCTGTTGCTTTATTTCTCCCTGAGCCCTAATATTTCGGTCTTTAAATGAAGATAATAAAACCCCCTCCTGCAGGATTGTGGTTAGGACTAAACAATGTGTGTTAACTATTCAGTACCTCGTAGCTCTAAAGACAGTGAGCTTTTTTGTGGCAAACACCTGGAAGGACCAGATCGCTATCTGTTAATACCAGATCTGCTGCTGGATTGATGGACCTTTCAAAAATCCCTTAACCACTTTTTTTTTTCCGGTACTAGGGATTGAACCCAGATTTTCTTGCATCCTAGGCAAGTGCTGAGTTATATCCCACTTAGTTATATCCCCAACCTTAACCTTTCTATCTTTTTGTAGAAATACTGATATTGGTGCCTTTAGGGTTTTCACGAACATTAAATGAGATGATATAGATTCAAGCAGGGTGAAAGTGGACATTAGAAAAGGCTGTTCTGACTCACAACTGTAAAACCAGCAGCTCTAGAGGCTGAAACAGGAGGATCACAAGTTCAAAGCCAGCCTCAGAACTTAGTGAGGCCTTGAGCAACTTAGTGAGACTCTATCTCAAATAAAAAATAAAAAAGGGCTGGGGATGTGTTCAGTGGTTATGCACCCTGGGTTATATCCTGGTTTAAAAAAAATGTGGCAGCTATGATTTAATTTCTTTAGCTTTGGAGGTCATTGTGAATCCCCTGTCATCAAACTTTCCCGGACCTGGGAACAGACCCCTCTTGGCTATTGACTTTGATACCTGCTTCTACAAGCACTCACACCAGTCCCCTCATCCAACTTGAGTTCGGCAGGAGAATCCTCAAGCCCTGAAGGGATCTCACAGCACTCCTGAGAAATATAAATATGTCTGTGTCCATAAATAAACATGATGTCCTTCGTGCATTCCCCCCCCCCCAGAATTGCCGTATACAATTTCCCTTTTCTACACCTCCGCCTTCAGGGAACACTGTTGGATTTATGTATTGATTGATTTTGCTCATCCATTTCCATTGGTTAGTGGGTTTATTTCACCTCATCTTTTGGAGCCGTTATCCTTTGCAGATCATTCTTATTAAGCATTGACTCGGTGAATGGGTAGTGTCGCTTGGGAACAGCTCTGGGATATTGCGAAACATAAAGCAGTTAGTGCAAACATCTGCAGAACTTGGCAACCTAGTGTGACTTCAGTGAGCTCAGGGCCAAGTCCTTGACCAGCCTTGTGGTCCTCAGAGAAAGCTGTGCAGGGCAGATTTATGTGGGGAAAGGGCAAGAAATGTCACTTAGCACTTCAGGTACCAGGTGTGGAGGTGGTCAGCATTGGAGAGCATGAGTCACTGTCTAAACCGCCTTACTCCGATCCAACGAGTCCCTGTGGTGACTTTGAATGAAACTTAAATATGGGACTATTTCCTGAGAAGCTGGGGGAGCAGGTGCCTTCTGGGCCCGGCCCCTGAATCTCTGGGCCCCACGGCTGGCCTGTCCATCCACGCTAGTAGGGTCGCATCCAGCTCTCATTGTTGCCTCCTACTGAGGCCACGCAGTGCTTTTCCTTCAAGCCTCTGATGGGTGCCCTGGACCACTGGCAAGGTCTGCCAGCCTCCACGGCCAGCTGCTGTGGGCCTCTCGCACCTCCTGAACCCACTGATGAATGGTGACCCCCGAAGAAAGTCATGGCGCCTGCTTTTCTGGAGTCTCTAGCAGCGCGCCTGCTTAGCTCTTGTTTCCAGAACCTGCTTCTGCTCATGTTGCTTTCCATCCTCATTTGGTGAGGGCATGAGAGCAGCCTCTTTCTCAGCAAGGCAGATTTAATAACTCCAGGGTTTGGGACCCACAGGGACACTGTATGGGGTCCATGCAGGAGAGGCCAGTATTCCTATTTCTCCTTTCTCTCTTTTTTTTAAAGGTGTTTTTCATGGTTCTGAGATCATTTAGTTTGTATCTCAAGGGCTGGAGCAGTGGTGGCTATGCGGTTACAACGCTTGCCAGGCTTGTGTGAGGACACAGGTTTGAACCCCAGCACCATGTACACAACAAACTGTCGGAGCAAAAAAATTCTCATGAAAAATTAAATAAAATTGATTCTCTCTTTCTTTCTCACTCTCTCTCTCACTGTTCTCTCTTAAAAAAAAAGTTTGGATCTTTAGATGTTGGATTTACTTTTGTGATCATGGACAAAATGTTCCGTTGAGTTTTAGCACATTTACTTCAGAACTGAGCAAGGTTTTCTGTACTTTATAAAATCCTATATGCATCAAATTGCTAATATTTGGCCATCACAGCACAGTCACATGACTTTCATGGGTACCAAACATTTTTGTTTTCATGGGCTCCTTCCTCCATAAAAAATAAATGAACCAATCACTTTTATGACTCTGTTGGCATAAGACAAATATAATACAGGCTGAATTCATTATTGTTATATTCATTGTTTACTTCTGATTTTAATAGAAAAAGAAAAGCCCCTAGAAGTCTCATGGGTCCTGGGCTCTCGTCTTGCTGTGCCCAAGGGATAAACCATCCCCACGTGGAGGCTGCCCATGTCTTGGTACCTTTGCAACCTGACCTGGAGCCCAGAGGTTCTTATCACCTGCACAATGGCATGGAGCTGGTCTTAGTGTTCCTTCCCTACCCCCGTTAGACATTTCCCAAGGGTAGGGACCATGGCACATTGAGCTTTGAATCTTACCCCCATTCCTGTTCCTCTTCAGCTAGTCAATGAAAGTTTGGAATTAAACGGAAGCTCTAAGATAAAATTTCACAGCCCTATCACGAGATGAAGGTTTGGGAAGTCAGTTAGTCTTTTCCACCAAACTACATCCTATCTTCCCCTTCGCAGCCTCAGGACTGGGCAAGCCGATGGATCTAGACATTTTTCGCAGAGCATTATGGGGCCACACAGAGCCCATGTAGGAACCAGTTCTTAAAGTGAACTTGGAACTTTATTTATGCACAAATATAAAGGAAGAACATCCTGACATGGGAGAATAACATTTTTGAGATTTTAACTGCGTCAATAAGTGGTTTTCAAGATCTCTCTTCTGGTGATCTTCCTTCCCTCCCTTCCTCTTTACCTCTGGGGTGGGATGACCCAGCTGGAAAAATGTAGCAGGTGGAAGGGGAGCTGTCTTCCACCTCAGTTCCCCAAGGCCTGGGTCCATTTGGGGTATTGTTAACTGCCTCTAAAGCAAAGCTGGAAGCAGAGAGTGTCCCTTTCAAGGAAAATGTTTTAGTTAGTTTTTCACTGCTGTGACCAAAAGACCTGACAAGAACAAAGTAGAGGAGGGAAGGTCTATTTGGTGCTTAAGGTTTGGGAGGTCTCAATCCATAGACTGTCAGCTCCATAGATCTAGGTCCAAGGTGAAGCAGAGATCATGGCAAAGGGTACGGCACGGTAAAACAGCTCAGGATGTAGCAACCAGGAAGCATATATATAGAGAGAGCTCTGCTCACCAGGGACAAAATATATACTCCAAAGCAAGCCCCCAGTGACCAATCCTCTCCAGCTACACCCTGAGGGCCTAGATTGACCATCCAGTCAATCCCTACCAGAGGATCAATGCACTAGTTAGGTTAAGGCTCTCATAACCCAACCACTTCACCTCTGAACTTTATTGTGTTGTCTCACACAAGCTTTGGGGGGACACCTAACCTCTACACCATAACAGAAAAACTCTAACAGTGGGACACAATTTCCCTTTCTAGAAAATAAAAAAACAAAATGCTCCTCAACACTGAGAGAGGATCCCAGGTGATTATCTGAGAGGAGATCCTGATAGTTTTCTTGGACACAGTCCTACGTAACTGAGACCCTGGAGAGGTTTGCAGGGGAGTTGAACCCACCCTTTACCACCTGTCACGGGAGAAGCAGAAAGAACTTACTTCTGTGTCTCTGTGCACGACAGAGTCTCACATCGGAGGGGCGAGATGATCTTTGTGTACAGATAACTCAAGGAGGGCCTTCCCTCCAACTGCCCTGCCTCAACTCTAATCAAGTTCAACACCAATGTGGGAAAAACAGAACAGAAACCTGGAATAAATGAACAATGTATATCTGACAATCAGGTGGATTGTGTTTCTGATAATCAAGTTAGCAGTTTCATTTAGAGATTGAATTATAGGGAAGATGTTCATTTCTATTTCTTACATCACCGAGTTTGTGGAGGAGACTTGTTCTGGATGCCATAGCAGCAACCCATGTCAGAGATGTCAGCCCCAGCAGGGACAACCCTGCCCCCCAGGATGGATGGCCGTGGCCTGAGACCTGAGCAGGACAACTCATCTCCATTGAAGATAGAAGAGTCACTTGGATCACACTGACTGGGGCTCCTTTCTCAGGGGGAACGAGAACTTGCAAAAACTCCTATAGCAAACAATGTATCCATAGTTCTCATTCCAAAGTGTGTATCAGTTATTTCAAACTAATGCTTTTGGCAGCTCAGTGAAGACTTAAGTTAAACGCTTGTCTAAGGACGCTCAGTCTATAAAGCTGGGACTGATTAGATTCTACCTCACTGTTAGACTCAAGAGTTTGGTGCTTACCAATTAAAATATAATAATAATTATAATTATTAAAGTAATAGTAGGGAGATCAGTAGAGTAGAGCAAGTGGATCTGGTGAGGGAGGAGAGGAGGGAAAGGGAAGGGAATGGGGAAGGTGATTGATCAAATTCTACCATGTCATGTACGAACATGGCATAGCTATTCCCACTATCATATATAATTTTAATGGATCAATAAAAATAAATGAATTAATTAAAAAGAGATTTTGGTTCACAACTAGGTGAGCAGCCTTCCTGTGGAATAACAATGCAGCTCCAGCCTGGAGTATTTCTGATTCATTTTATTGTCTGTCACATACAGTTTCCAGTGTAATGCTGAATGAATGAATGAAGTCTCTGTCATCACCCTGGACCAATGAAGTCTGAGCTTTTTTAGAGTCTTTGGTTGCTCTGGGGTAGTAGAATTGCTGCTTGGTAGCCAGGACTTCGTATGTCCAAGCTGCTATGCAAGGTTTTGGTTCAGGTCTACTAAGATGCCATAGAGAACTATCCAGTTGACATCCTCCGGGGCTGATGAGACGTTGGCTGATTTTGGAAGGCTTTCTGTCACATGCTCGGGTGTGTGGGCTCCTTCACTCCCAGTTCTTACCCATACTCCCTGCCCGATAATGGCCTGTACTTCACTTTTACTCTTCATTAGTGTAAATTACTAGAGTGCAATAAGTATATTCCCTGCACGATGTTTGGCACGGGAAAGGTGTTAAGCAGATGTTTGATGACGTTGGTAATGCTCCAAAATCTCACTGGAGTTGAACCTGACCAGCCAAGGTTGGGCAACGTCTGTGCAGAACACAGTCCACATCATTAAGTGGCAGTGGGTTGGCAATTTCTGACCTGGGCAACTCTTTACAAGGTGCTTACATTTTCACGAACTTCTAGTTCTCAAGTTCCCAGTAGGAAACATCTACATCAAGAAGCCAAGAGTGATGGAGTCCCTGATGGAATCATGCACTAAGGTGCAAACAATGGGAAAAAGAAGGGAGGAGAGGAGTCTCTGATTATCCTCAAGGGATGCCTGGAGCTAAGAGAAGAATCTCAAAGCTCAGCAAACAAAATGCCACCGTGGGGGCTGGTAGGTGCCTCTTCAAGGTGGTTGGGAGATTGGGAGAGGGATCTTGCTGGTGCGCACTATCCATTCCCTGGGGAGTGGGATGGTGCATGGATGCCCCCTGGTGGTTTTATCACAAAACTGCAGGACTCCAGAAGGGTAGCCTCCATGGGGCGTGGCTTGTCCACCCAGAGGAGCAGCATCACCTGCTAGGGAAAGAAAAGAATCAATGAGGGGCAGAGGAGCCAGAGTACCTTAATTAAGTGCCTGACACTGTGGGATGTCTTCTTAGTGAGTCTATGCCCAGTTAGTCTATGTGGATTGATTTTGTGATTACATCTTGAAGTCCGCCCGCCAGGAGCCTTGATAAAATCTTTACATCTACATTAATCAGGGAAACCAGGTAAGCACCTCAGAGCACTTGCCAGATGTGTGCAGCAGATGAAGGCCTCCATGGAGGAGATGGTTGTTCTCAGGGTCGAGGTGAATTGTCAGCTTCAGCAGTCAAAAAAGGACTGAGCAGTGAGACTAGGGTAGAGGTAATGTGAGGTTGGCTAGACATGCCTGGAGGACTGGCTGAGAAACTCCGAAGTTGGGAGCTGTGCAAAAGCCACATTCCTCCACCTCTGAGCTGCGAGACACAGGAAGACCCCTCCTGCTAGAGTAGGGTGCTGGGGACCACACCCAGGTCCCTGTCAGTTGGCGTTAAAAAGTCCTCTGGACTCTCCCTAAGAAGCAAGAATTATTTCACAGATAAGGACTTATCTTATGGAGAAACCAGGGATTCTTTTCATTGCCACACACAGGGATACATCTTTTAAAAGGAAGCACGCAGGGAAAGATAGGAACGAGTGATCCAGGGTTTACATTTCGGTGAGAGCCACTGATTGTGCATCTTCTGGCTGTACTGTAGGAATACTTCAGTTCCCTGGGCACATGTGTTCTTGCTGATATTTTAGTAGTAGAAATCTGATAATGAACCCTCTTAGAAACATGCTTGGTGTATTCTGTTGCTTTGTCACATTTTGAATCCAGCATTGAGGGAATGAATCATTTGAGTTGTAACTCTGCCAATATGTCTATCTAGAGGCCTGTTGCCATTTCTGTCTTCAGTGAAATTTTTGTCCCCAAGGAAGGATTATGTTTTTTTCCTAACAGATTGAGTTGGTGTAGTGTATTCTTGGTTATCAAAAATATTCACATAGCTTTGGGATTTTGAATTGGTGAATATTCATGATGTGTGGGAAAGCATGATACACACTATGATGTCAATCACACAAAATGGGATGTTGTGTATGTGTGTGTGCACGACCTGGAGGGACACGCACAGCTAAATTGGATGACTTTGTTCTTTGCTTGTACTATTCTGTTTCCTGTAATGCACATGTTAACTTTTGAAAAATAAAAGCTATTTGAAAAAAACTATAAAAAAATTCATATACCAGGTAGTTATGTGTTAATTTAATGTGATATGTTTAACCAAAGGAATTTTAGAGAGCAAAGCATTGCAGGTTAGATGGTCCATAAGTAGATAAGACATGCAGGCAGACATTTTTTCTTACTATAGAACATGGATTAAAAATGATTTCCTGGGGAGCTGGAGCGGTGGCTCAGCAGTTGGAGCGCTTGCCTGGCATGCGCAAGGGCCCAGACTCAAACCCCAGCACCACGTACACAGCTAAGTGTTAGAGAAACAAAGGTCAGATAAATAAATAAATAAATAAAGTTGATTCTCTCTTTAAAAAAAATTATTTCCTGGGGACTGGGGGCGTAGCTCAGTGGAAGTGTATGCTGAGATGCTGGAGTCCCCCAACTTTAATCCCTAGCACCACTAATAATAATGATGATGGTGAAGATGAGTTAGATGAAGACGATGATGATTTCACACATAGACTCTTCACTATGAAACTGGAGATCCACGTGTTTAATCATTGTGCAAATAGCCCAAATTATCATACAAACTGCCTCAGCACAAAATTACAGCGTAAATCTGTGCTTCTTTCATTTGTATCTCAAGTTAGCAAAGCAATCGCTTACATATTGTAGCTAAAGGTTTCTTTCTGGCAAAAGCACACACTGGTTAGCCAAATCAAAGTTTTAAAAAGCTGAGCTAAATGTGCTCTGCTTATTGTGATAATCATACTCCCATTTAATGGATGACTAAACTGAGGCTTTTAGGATTTGGGATGCTTCTAACTGAAGAGAGGAAAGAACAGAAGAAGCTGGCCTCCCTCTCTCCTTGTATGTGTAGGTGTCTCACCATGTGCGCTCCCCTGATTCATGGCTGCGGCAACCACACTTTCTCCTGGCTTCTCTAGAAAGACAGGCCTTGAGAAGTGATTCCTGAGAAAAGCAATACCCCTCAATGAAAAACTGGCCATAAAACATAAAAGAGGGGCTCCGTTCCTCTTGCTAACGTAATGTGTCTTCCCCTGGATCCCGCTTTCGAAGGGCTTCAAACAGCGAGAGAGGCGAATTTGAAACATTTGCTGCATTAAGGAAAAATTGAACTTAGCCAGGATCTTTATGGGCCTTATAAATATTTATACTTAATAACATCTGGGCCTGAGCTTTAGTTTTCTAAGCTCTTGTTTGCTGAGTGGGTCTAGTTATGTTTTGTTTTTTAAAATGAGAAATGGCGCCAGGGAAGATACCTTTAGTTTGGTATTTTAGTTTTTGCATTCATTCCTCTTAGCATACTCACAAGAACCAAGCCAGAGTCAGTTTGATTTATTCATTTTATTTCTAATCAAGAGGCAGAAAACCAAGCAGGATGGGGGAAAGGGGCAAGTCGAAGGTGGGAGCTCTCTCAGGACTGGCTCACACAGCTGAGGGTTGCACAATTATCTGCAAATGTCAGGCCCCTAAGTCCACTTTTGCCTGCTTTATATGATTGACTGTCCCAAAGGTCCTGAATTTCCTCTAAATAATTGCATAATGTTCTCACTTTGTTTTAGCTAAGGAGACTTAGTCATGAGAATCAAACAAATGTTCTTGAGCTCTTCAAGTTTTCCAAAAGCTTTTCAAGGACTGATTTATTATTTTTGGATAGGTCAAAATCAGCCACATTTTCATAGCCAGAGAGCAATTATATCTTTTGAATTCAAAGGACAAAAATGTGTAAATGCAAATGAAGTCCACCCTCAATTTTTTTGCACTGAGAGAAGAGAAAGCTATTCAAAATCACTGGTATTTGGTTTGGAAATAGATTTGTGCTTTTAATCAAATCCAATATGTTTAAATTTGCAGACGTTCACTTGCAGCAAAGCAAGGAATCTTGCTTTGAAGACTGATTTTTGAAGAAGCTAGAAAAAGATTTCCTCTCATCTCTTTTCTTGTTCCCTCCTCAATAAAACTTGGGGGGAGAACAAGACTCCCTTCCTTACTGGCTCTCAAAAGTTTTAGGAAGAGTCATACTGCCCTGTCAGTGTCTATGGAGCAAAAATGGCAATGTAATTTATGTTACAAGGAGCTCCTGAACAACCATGAGTGCTGCAGTGAAAACTAGGAGAGGTCTACATGTCAGTTAAACCAGGAATTAGCATGTTACTGTTTCTTACAGAGAGAAAGCTATCAACTTGGAAAATAATTAAATGGTAAGAGCTGTCAATGAATTTGAAAGATTTGCCCCAGGTAAACCGAAACGCAGATAACTGATGCATATACTCACACAGCAGATATGCACAGAGAAATTCAAGGAAGGATATTTTAACATGGAAGTGACTTGCTCAAGTTCACTTAGAGTTCAATTCTCTAAATGTATTCTGGTTTCTGTGGCTCACTGGCCACCAGGATTTACAGTTTATTGTCTCCTACTAGTTGCACAAGCATTTCTCTTTCTCTTTCTTTTTCTTTTTCTTTTCTTTTTTAAATTTTGGCTGTGATTGAACCCAGGACTTGGTGATGTAAAAGCACACTTCACAGCTGAGCTACATCCCCAGCCCTGCCATTCCATTCTTTGTGCTGGCTTTTTCTGGGTCCCCAATGGGTGTCAACGTTGGCTCCTTTGAAAGCAAACCTAAGCCTCTACTCTATCATTAGAAGAAAAGTATTTAAGAAAGTGATTTCTCCCCACCCTCAGCTCATCATCTATAAATATGATGGAAAATGAGTGAAATACGAGATGAATGTCCTGCTCCTTGATTTGGGCTTTATTTGTGTGTGTGTGTGTGTGTGTGTGTGCAAGGTGGATGAAGTCTTTGGAATGAGATAGAAGGTAGAATTACGCCTCATTTTCCTAACGATGCAGGCACTATAATAACTTTGGAAAAATAATCCTCAACATGATACCCATAGGAATATGCCTAATAAGTAATTTGAAATCATATAACATTCCTGCTGTGGAGCGCAAGGGAACTGTGAGGAGATTAGATTTATTTTCCCGTGTTTTTGTAAATGAGGCTGAGAGGCAGGAAGAGGGGCATCGCCTACTTAATACTAATATTCTGACATTGTGTGACTATGTTCTTAGGCCCAGATCCAAATGGTCCTCAGGCAGAGAGAAACCGAAGCTGAAAGCTGAGAACCATCAATCTCCAAAGCTGAACTTTTTCAGATGCTTTCTGAAAACTGAGCATGCACATGATGTCCAGTGTATCCCATGATTTCTAAAGGCTGGGGACTTGGGGAATGCGCTGATGAAAAGAAATCTCAGGGGGAATCTACAGAACCTAGCCTTTGAAACAGAGACTCAAATTTCAGGAATAAAATAAATGATTTTGTTTAGCATAGTCAGAGGAAAGCAAATGCTACTTGAAAATTTGAGTTTTACAGAAACTTCTAACATTAAAAAAAAAGGAACATGATATCATAGACTTCCAGCCAAGAACTTTAAATATTAAAAATAATATTTATAAAATACTAGTACAAAGGAGCTGGTCGAGGCAAGACTTACATGAATATTTTTCACTAAATGGACTTAAAACCTCGTTGACTCTGGACAGTTTTGTTGGACATTCTTAGAATGATAGTTACTTTATTTATTTGGCACTTGTTGGATGTCAGACGCTAAATTAAATACTTTATAAGCATTATCTTTATTGATCCCCTGACAAACAAACAAGTCAGGAGTAATTATTCCCATTTGCCATATAGGAACATAGAGGTTCCAAAGAGGTAATTAATTGGCCACAAGTTGATTCATTTGGCATGTGAACTAGCCAGGGTCCAAACTCAGAGCTGCCATCCCATTGATAAGATGTCCTCCAGAATGGACCATTCAGACAGTTCAGGGTCCAAAAAAAGGCTAACTGTTGAATCAGCACCTGAGACAGGTACAGGGGCAGCTTGGACCCTCTGTAGACATCTAAGGTGCCCAGGCCAGCTACGTGGGATCCCATCTAACAATATAGATGAATGAAGAGGAGGATAAAATGGGCTTAAGAAAGCAGACACTTCACTGGTAGCCTCACAATCTTACGAGGAGAGATGACAAGGCCTGGAGTGATTCTGAATTAGGCCCAGGACACGAACCAGCAAGGGCAAGGAAGCCTTCCTTGTTCACAGCATGCTGAACTCAGACTGAGAAAGCAGCAGGAGAGAGAGCTGTTATTAGGAGCAGCTCCTGCATCCAGAGACAACTAAAGGGGAGCGCTTCTCACAAGCATGTGTGCAAAGATCAATATTATCTTATATAAAAAAAATTAAAGCTGATACAAGGCTTTGGCAGATCCAAATTCACCATGGGACCAGAAGAAGAAGGGTGGGGAGGGCCGTGGAAGATAGCAACCAATTTTCTGTGGCCTGGGGATGGAGGAGAAGAGAAGCTAACGAAATTCAATATTCCAAAAGGTAAAGCCCTGTGCCTGTAGAGAACAAAAGAAAACACACCTAATGGAGTCGAATAATAGAGGGAACCTCTGCATTCACAGAGTATTGGGTCCTTCAAAGACCTTTGCCAACAGACCGGGGGAATCCATTGCTGTACACCTGTGCGGCATTATGATTTGAGAGCTATTGGGGAGTGAACCTGGCCGCTGACAATGGTAAGAAGGCACCAACACAATGATCCTTGAAGGGATTAGGATTCAGAGGCACCTGGGAAGAGAACAACACCGCACTGGCTCAGGGCCCCACCGCCTGGGTGCTCTTTTTGCAGTGGGTGGGGAATTTTCCCTGTGTGGTCTTCTGAAAGATAAGCTCACTCCAGCCCCTGCTTCACTCTTCCTAGAACAAAGTTCTGCAAGAACTCTGTTCACCAAGCACACGGTGAAGGTCGACAGTCAGATAAGGCTAATGGAGAGGGGGATAGCGTTTTACAGATGACCAGCTTTCGGAGAATGAGGATATACTAAAGCAAGGATGAATAACTATTTGGGCTTACCTACCCTCTAAGATAATTTTGAAAAATTTTGTACCCCCCAATCCATTTGTTTTTCAGTAGATCTCAGGTTTTTCATCATAAGCTAATGCAATTGCCAAAAAGATAACTTCTGGCATATTGTAAAATCCTACAATTCAAAATATAACTGATACTAATTCTTTTAGATGAATCCAGTTAAGAGATTTAATACTATCATCTATCTTGTTTATTTGTTTATTCATTTATTTATTTATGGTACTGGGGATTGAACCCAGGGCCTAGGGTGCAAAGACCTGGTGTGCGGATCAAATGGGGACTTGTACTCTGGTTGAAGACCACTGGGTGACTGTCATTTACTCTTTCTCCAGGGAGTCAGAGAAACCATACAATCTTACAGGACAGTTGATAGAGATGTCAGACAAGCCTGTGACGTGTGAGCTTTGCCACTAGCTGACCATGTGACCATCAAAAGTTCTAAACTTTCCTAACACTCAGCTTCCTCTGTTTTCCAATGGCTCTCCCACAGCACCACTGGAAGGAGTAAATGACTGATATTGGTCGTGTGGACATGGAAAGTGGACATCCTGTGTTGATTAGTTTCCTCTCCTACTTTGGAAAGAGTCCAGTTATTTTGGTTTAGCCACATGGGCATTTATATATTCTCAAAGAATCAATTTTATTTAGTTGCTCTGAGATTTCATTGTGTATGTGGTGCTGGGGTTTGAACTCACTTACTTGCACATGCTGGGCAAGCGCCATAACCGCTGAGCCACTACTTCAGCCTAGTTCCAGGGTTCTTAAAGGGGGAAAGGGGCTCTTTAGCAAGGTGAGGATCTCTTCTAAGGGCTGTTCCCCGGGGCTTTCTGAAGTTGAGGTTTTAGGAGTTCAAGGAAGAAGGTGCTCAGAAAATGTCCCACAGGCTAGGTGCAGCAGTGGACACCTGTAATCCCAGTGTCTCAGGAGGCTGAGGCAGGAGGATCACAAGTTCAAAGCCAGCCTCAGCAACTTAGGGAGACCTTGAGCTATGTAGCAAGACCCTGTTTTAAAATAAAAAAATAAAAAGAAAAAGGCCTGGGGATGTGACCCTGTGGTTAAGTGTCCCTGGGTTCAATCTGTGGTGCATAAAAAAAAAAAAAAATCAAAAAACAAAAAACAAAAAACAAAAACCAGTCCCACAGACTCAGCTATTTCAGGTGCGCCATGCACCCAATTGGGAAGTCTTCCTGACCCCCATCAATTGGCCTGTCCCAAGAAATGTGCTGGACCATGATGCGGAGGGTAGAGCCTTGTGTTGTTTATCATTGTATTCCCAGTGCCTAGAACAATACTGTCCCATAGAAATATAATGCTAGTCATGTATTCAATTTAAATTTTTTCTAGTAGCTAAATTAAAACTTTGAAAAGAAATTGGCGAAATTAATTCTATTTTTTTTTAAAGAGAGAGGGACAGTGAGAGAGAGAGAGAGAGAGAAAATCAATTTTATTTAGTTTTTCATGTGACTTTCCTTGTTTCAACACTTTGTTGTGTATGTGGTACTGGGGTTTGAATTTGCATCCTGCCACATGCCAGGCAAGTGCTGTAACCACTGAGCCACTGCTCCAGCCCTAATTCTAATTTTTATAAATAAATACACTCAAACTATTATCATTTAGCCCCGTATACCCAAAATATTATTATTATTATTATTATTATTATTTTTTTTTTTTAGGGCTGAGGACCGAACTCATGCTAGGCAAGATCGTGCTAGGCAAGTGCTCTGCCACTGAGCTAAATCCCCAACTCCTCCAAAATATTATTTTAACATGTAATCAATAAAAAAATTATTAATAGGATTTTAATGTTTCTGTTTGTACTATCTTTGTAGTCCAGGCTATATTTTACACTCACAGAACATTTCTTTCAGACTAGCCATGTTCAAGTGCTTGGTAGCCAGATAGCTCAAGTGTTCGGAGGCTGTGGCCTGGCTGCCACCACCACACCTAAAACAATTGCTGGCGCACGTCAGTTGTTTACATTTACTCTATGCAATTAAATTAGAGTCTCTAGAGTTTTTAGGGCTGCTGTAATAAAGTACCAGAGCTGTGATAGTTTAAAACAATAGAAATGTGTCCTCTCACCATTCTGGAAGCTTGAGGTCCGAGGTCAAGGTGTTGGTAGGGTTGGTTGCTTGGGAGGTTTGGAGGAGGCTCTCTTCCACGTGCTTCTCTCTGCTGGTGGCCACAGGCAATTCTTCTTCCGAGTGTGTGGCTGCACCACTGCCATCTGCTTCTTCTCTTCACATGGCCTTCTTCGCCTTGTGTCTCTGTTTTTCTGTTTCTTGAAGGGATACTCCTTGGATTTAGGACCTTCCCCAGTCCAGCACAATCTTACCTCCACTGTTATTTTAATCATGTCTACAAAGACTTTTATGTCAAGTAAGATTAACTTCTGGGTTTTCAGGTGGATATAAACTTGGGGAACATTATTCAATCCACGTCAGGAACCTAGGTGTTTTATGTTTTAAAATAGCTCTCAGATGATTTTCTGTGCAATGTGGACTAACAACAACAAAAAAAATCTTATTATTCCTGAATTCAGAAAGGCAGCTGTCTTGCAATGTGAGATCAATATCTCACTTTCACTGGTGGGGAACTGAAAATTGGGCATTTCAGTAGATTTCCCAAGTTCTTACAGCTACGAAGTGTTCTGACTCCAATCAGTTCTTTGTGACTCTGAAATCCATATTCCTATAACCTGTACTCAACTCATCTCCTATCTTTTTGGTGTGTGGATTCTCATTAACTGACCCACATAAAAATCTTTGTAGGATTGTTTCCTGTTTGATATTTTTAGTTGTTGAGTCAGTGGCTGGGCCTCATAGGGCACTTTCCAAGTGTGATCAGAAGGATTAATCAGTGTAAGAACCATCTTTGCCACTGTGTACAGATATTACCATTGTTATAGAAGGTTATGAAATGTATTTGTTTCTTGTCATTTTAAAGTCAAGGAGATTTTGGGAGAAGGAGAGACTAAACTCTCCTAGACTGGACTAGTAGATACATTTAGCCTCCATACTTTGAAAACCATCGAAATCCAGAGTACATATCTAGTGGTTGAGATGCCTCGTGGGTGGGTGTCTGTGAAGACATGGGGAAGGAATCCCAGATTACTCTGCCAAGAGGAGCACTTATTGATATAAAAAGCAATAGGGAGGAGAGTAGCCCTTCCCTCCAAAGTGAGTATTTGAAGATTTGATGGACAGAAACCGCACAACTAGGAAAGTTAGTCCAGATAGTTCTGCCTGTGGGAGGGTCGTCTGGCCAAAAGCTCTCTTTTTATACATGTGTGTGAGTGTAAACCTGGCCCTCTTCATCTTTTCCTGTTATCCCTTACTTTGTTTTAATTAAAAAAGTAGAACCAGCCAGGCTTCCCATAGTGGTGACATGGGTCCCCACCACATGGTGAGATGAGATGGAAAGGCTCACGGTCAATTCAGCACTGTCTTTTGGCAAAAGTCTGCCAAATGGTTTTGGTTGAGGGGAGTGACACTTCAGTGTCTATTGCCTCTTGCCTTTCTGGGGTTGTCCAATAGGGTCCAAGTGTCACTGAGCTGGAGATACACTTTCCAGCTGTGTAAAAAGAAGTCTCCTTGCTCAAAGCAACAGCAGTAATTTGAGTACCAAGAACACCTGTCACAGTGTGACATTTTCATCTGTGGAATGGGTGTCTAAAGGATGGACATTTGGCTTCAGATTTGGAGGAAGGGGCTTTGAGAGTACGTTGATTCTGTTGATTCTCTCCCTCTGCCACATCAGGGCAAAAGGGTCATGGTCCACATCACACATGAGCAGACTCCCTACTGGTAAAGAAATAAAAACAAGAGCAAAAGCAAAAAACCAGCCCGAAACCCAAAGCTAAACAAAGTGCAGATTGTTATACTTCTGCCTGGGTAAACTGAAACTACAAGACTGTGTCTACGCTGAGAAAATATTCATTTTGAGGTGTAAGCTGTGGGTTCCTGTTTGCTTTTTAAGAGCCTGTTTTGAGCCTTGTGAGCTCTCCATGCTCTGTGCTGTGGACTGATGGTTTGTGTCCACATACCTCTGTAAGTTCATATGTGGAAGCTATAACCCCTGGCATAGCTGCATTCAGAGCTGAGGTCCTAAGGAAGTAATGAAGGTTACATTTAAATGTGGGCATGTTATGGTTTGAATCTAAATATACCCCCAAAGCTCATGTATTAAAGACTTGGTCCCCAAGGTAGCAGTGTTCAGAGGTAGACACCACCTTTGGAGAGTTATTGGATCACGAGAGCTCTAATCTCATGAATAGATTAACACATTGATGGGATCATAATTGAACAGGTGATTGGGAGGTGGTAGAAACTCAGGAGGTGGGGTCTAACAGGAGGGAGTGGGCCCTTGGGGTGGATACGCTGTGAGAAACAGGAAGTCTGATGGTTCATTTTCAGAATGCAGCCTTAAGATTTCCATATAAAAGGAAGCCATCTTAAGTAAGGGAACCCTGAGGCTAGGAGGAAGCCATGCTTAAAACTCCCCAATAGTGTCTCCTTACACCGGTAAGCACTGTCCATTTCCTGTACCCACTTACCTTCTTTGACTTTCCATACCCTGTCTACCCACTTCCTATACCTGCACCCCTGAACTCCTGCAATCTGCACGAAGGGCGGGATTACATCAGATTGAGGATAAATACCTGCCCATTTCCTTTGCACATGTGTGTGCTTCAGAACCTTCCCTTGAAAGCCTACCTTCTCATGGCAGTAAAATTTCTGCCTTGCTCACCCACCTCCACCATGTGTTGTTATTTCTAACAACATTTGGGGCCTTTATTTTAGTATTCCCCCCACCCACAGTGGGCAAGCACAGAGGAAAGGCCAAGAGAACACATGGCAAGAAGATGGCCACCTACAACCCCACGGGCCAGCCCTCGCCATGCACCAACCCCATTGGCACCTTACTCTTGGGCTTTCCCAACTTGAGAACAGTGAAAAAATAAATGTCTGTTGTTCATGCCACCAGGTCTGTGATGTTTTGTTATGGCCTCTGGAACAGAGGAACTCATTCAGAGTTTCTGACAAGCAGGGGAGCTTGGACCCTTCCCTCATCCTGTGTCCCTTACCTGTCTTGGCTTCAATTTCCTCATTGGTGAAATAACAATGTCACTTCTCCATCCACAGAGATGCTGATTGTGTCTCCCCCAAAACAAGAGAGAGTGAGTGTCTCCCAAGTGGGAAACTTCAGATGGGTTTTTCTTACCCCACTCGTCCTGCCTACCATCACTGCCTCTCATCATTGGAGATAGGGGCAGAGGATTTCCTTTTCCAGGGGAGCTCTGCAAACCTGGGCTCTCAACTGCTCTTTTCCGGGTAGCATGAGTTTTACTTCTCTCTGTGTCAATGGAGGGTGTACAATGCTCTCTCAGCTCCTCTCCAGGCCTAAAATCATGTTGACCCACATTTCTTCTTTTTCTCATCTTTGCAGGAAACATACTGTTTTAAGAGAGAGAGATAAAGAGAAGGAGAAAAAAAAATCCCACAACAACATATGAGAGAAGTTTCCTGAACTATGGAGGAAATACAATACAAACAGGTGTATGAGAGTGAGTTTGCCCAATAAGAATATATTTACTGTGCTGGTCATAGGACGTGCGATGATAAATTAGATAATCCCTGTTTCCCTAGGCTTCAAATACACTAAAGAACATCTAAATATTTGGTTCTCTTTAAGATTAAGATGATAGAAGTACAACAATGTTTTGTTCTCCAACCTTTCCTAGTGTATCCATGGGTGTGCCTCAAGCAGTGAATGCCACGTGTGCTTTAAAAGAACTTAGTTCAGAGCCTGGCTCACACTGGGTGTGCAGTATTGGGCACATTTTAAGTTAATGTGCATCTCTGTGTGAACTCACCCGTAGCAATGGTGAGGGTTCCACACAGCACGTAGCTGTTACTATATCTACTAAGTGTCAGCAAAAGCAAATTTTTATTTTCGCCTTAGATACGGATAGTGGTGGTGTAGACCAAGTCTTGAACACATAGGCCTTTAGGGAATACTTATCCATATTGACACTCACAGAGGTAGACAGCAAAAGTGAAAAAGAAATCTTCTTCACTACATCAGACATTTCTGTGGTCTGCCTGGTCCAGTTCAGGTTCAGAATGTAAAACAATGGGGCTCTTGGCCTAAAAGTCCTGCCAGAAAGTGTCCAATCTCCATACTGTATTTTCTCAATGCTTGCAGGCTGTCTGGTGTCCATGTATTTCCGTCTTTCTGGATTAAGGCCCACCTTCCTTGAGATACAATTATTTAAATTTCTAACTTTGTGATTCCCTTCTTCCTTTCTAATACTAACCCTTTGTTAGATTGATTCCAGGTAGTTAGGGGCAGAGCATCAGGCAGTCCGCCTGTGAAAGAACAATCAATCAGATGCTGGCAGACAAGTCCCAATGGTATCTCCCAATAGTACAATAATTGATGGAATCCCCAGCCAATCTCTGAACAACAAGGCCCCCAAATTTCCTCTGCCTACCCCAGACTATAAAGTCTTTGCCCAGCTGCTTGGAGCCTCTTCCCTTCCTTGCCTGACATCACTCTGGTGGGTGGGTAAATCTGGCTGAGAGCTGCAGATCCCAATAAAATGGGTTTTGCTCAGTTGCTTTTAGGTCTGATCCCACTTTTTGGAACACCCACACCTGAATTTACACTCACATTCTGATTTTTTTACACCCTTGATGTTGAATCCTGAGTATTTAAGTGCATCTTTCTCTAATCACCTGACCCAAGTATCAAGGAGCTTTTCTCTTTCTTTTCTTTTTTTGCAAATACAGGTGACACTTGCATCACACCAAATTCATGACCTTAAAATGTAGAATTCCAAGTCATTTACTACACTCACAATCACACACAGAGCAATTCATCATGGACCTCCAAAACTGTGAGCCAACACAAACCTGTCCTCTTGACAAGTTGATGATCTTAAGTATTTCATTACAATAATGGGAAGACACGCCCTTTATTTAACTTTTGTCATAGAGTAGCGTATTTAAATCTTGCCTCATGACTGTTTATACCTTATCTATATTTTCTAGGCCTTAAATGCCTGGCAGTGTGCAATGTAATATTGCTTTTATCATTATTGGTGTTTCTACTTGCCCTTTGAAAGCCTTCAGAAAATGCCTTCACTTTTAAGTGAAATGTTTTATTTTCACACAGGAAGACACACCTCCTTCTTCCCCTTGGACTCCTCCCAAATGGAAGATTAAACCCTAGTAATTTAATCGCCCAGCCTCACTGGCCTAGTTTCTACGGCCTTGGTTACATCATTTCTTTCACCACATAGTGTGTGTTTTCTGGCCAACTATCTTGTTTCTTCCCTTCTGTGCAATTGTGGGAAGAAAATGGAGCTAATGCTTCTTTAAGCTCTTGTTTCTTTTCTTTGAGGCTATGTTCAGCCTTCAGGCTTTCTTTCTTCTTAGCTCCCTGAACTGCTAATTGCTTGCTGGTTCAACAAAATTCGTCAGTGCGCTCACAACATGAGCCTTTCCCCTCTGTCTTCTCCTCATTATCAACCTCTGATGGTTTGCAGGGTTGGTTCTTTTCCCCACCAGGGGTAATGGGGCTGTTGCTGGATTTTTGTGTGTTTGTTTCTTTAATCTTTGTTCTTGCCAGCTCTATCCCCCCAAGGGTGTTCTGTGACTTTCAGTAAATTCAAAAGTATTTAGGGTTGTGGCTGCTCTTCACTACACAACCACGTATTCCACTAATGTTGTCACTTACTAGCCTTTTATTTCTGGGTTCATTCCATTTTTTTTTCTTTTAAGAAAGAGGGACAGTGAGAGGGAGAGAGAGAAAAAGAAAATCAATTTTATTCAATTTTTCATGTGGTTTTCGTTGCTCAGACACTTCATTGTGTACGTGGGGTTGGGATTTGAACCCATGTCCCTGTGCATGTGAGGCAAGCTGAGCCACTGCTCCAGCTCCTCTGGGCTCATTTCTTAACACCATTTGGCATAATTGTGAGAATTCAACAAGGCCATCTGTGCACAGAGACATGGAGAATAATATCTAGGGGATAGTAGGTGCTCCCTTATTGTTTGTTACACTGAGAATAAAATTATTTTCATCTCATGCAATATTTGCTCTAATCTGAATCTCTGACTAAAAATGTCCTTAACCAAGTGTGGAAGAAAGTGACATTCATTGTGGTGGGAACAAAAACTGCTGTAATTTTCTGGACAGAAATTTTACCGTAAATATCAAACATTAAAAACATGCAAGGTATCCCAGCAATTCTAATCCAAGACTTTATAGTAAAGAAATAATTGATCTGCTCAAAGATTTTGCCAAGAGTATGTAAGAGATCGGAAAGACCAAATCATTTTTGTTACTTGTACACTTAACACAGGATCATTTTGTGACCAAAATATGTGGAGGAAATCCCCCCACACTACCTGTTTTAGTCAACTTTGTGTCACTACGACCGAAAGACCTGACAAGAACAACTTAGAGGCAGAGAAGTTTATGTTGGTTCATAGTTTCAGAGGTTCAATCCATGATCAGCCAACTCCATAGCTCTGGATACAAGATGAGCCAGTACATCATGGCAGAACGACATGGCAGAGGAAATCAGCTCAGAAAGAGGACATGACAGGAAACACAATAGAGAGCTTCACTCACCAAAGGTCAAACCCCAATGGCCTACTTCCTCTAGCCACACCCTACCTGCCTGCAGTCACCACTCAAGTTAATCCACGTCAGTGGATCAATCCAATGATCAGGTCACAGCTCCTCTCAATACCTAATCATTTCCGCTCTGAGCATTCTTGCCTTGTCTCACACATGAACATTTGGAGGACACGTCATACTAAACCAGAATACTACCGAAATTCAATTCAATTCTGACACTACTTGGAGAAAACACTAGATCCTCAGATCCTACAGCTTAAGGCATCAGGCCTATAAGACTACCCCCTACACTTCAGATGCCAATTACAAATTCCAAGTTGTGACCGGTGCTTCTGACCACCTGGCTATTAATCAAGGTTCTCATGACACCCTCCTTGTGTTATTACTTACTAGTATGGCTCATAGATATCATCGAACACCCTACTAACCCATTTGTTATAAAGGACATTACAAAGGATAGTGATGAACAGGCAGATGAAGAGTCACTTAGGGTGAGGCCTTAAGGGAACTTCCATCCCCATGAGATGGGTTGTGCCACCTTCCTGGAACATGAGTGTGCTTGCCAACCTGGAAGCTCCCTGTACTTCATAGTTTTGAGATTTTGATGGAGACTTCACTGCATAGGCATGATTTATTATCAACTCAGTGTCTAGCCCCTTGTCTCTTCCTGGAAGATGGTACATAGGGGTGAAAGTTCTAAGCTTATAATCATGGTTTGGTCTTTCTGATAATCATCTCTGGACCAGGAGCCCACCAAAAGTTGTCTTGTTAGAACAAAAGACACTCCTAATGCCCAGGAAATTCCAAGAGATTAGGAGTTCTGTGCCAGGAATGGGAGACAGAAACCAAATTAAATATTTTTTTATTATAACACAGTATTACAGAGAATATTCACTCAATCCTTATTTATATTCACAAAACATTAGAAACAATTTAAATGTCATCAGTGGAGGATAATTTAAAAACCATGGTTTATCCATTAAAGAAGTAATGTATAGCCATTTTAAATGGTTTTGTAGATGAATTCTGAATGTCAAGTAAATATTCATGACAGTTTGATCTAGAAAAGACAGCAAAAACACACTTGGTTGTTTAATAAACACAAATTAAATGTGTATAGTTAAAAACCATAAGTCCTGATCTTCATTCATTCATCAAATCTACTCCATCTCTAGCCGCCACCTCAGTGAATGGCAACTCCATCCCTCCCGTTGCTAAGTACAAACCTTTGGAGTAATTTTGGATTGTCAGCACTCATATCCAATCAATCATGAACTCTTTTGCCTCTTATCATCAAAGTTCACCAAGATTCATAGACTCCCCAGATTCACTGCTATTGCCTTGGGGTGAGCCCCAGTCATCTCAGCTGGTTAACTGCAGTGGTCTTCCACTGGTCTTCTTACTATTATGTCTCTGCTTTCTCAAATAAAAAAAAATTAAGAGACAGGGTGTCTCTCTGTTGCCCAGGCTGGGACTGAACTCCTGGGCTCATGATGCTGTGGTCATAGCCTCCCAAATAGCTGGGACTAAAGTTCCCTGCCACTGTCCCAGGCACCTAAGTTGCTCTGAACATAACACCAGAGTGACCCTATGAAGACATTTCAGACTCTGGAAGATGGCTTGTAGCTTCTCTGTCAACAGCTTCTCATCTCACTCAGAGTCCAAATCACATAAGTGTCCTACAAAGTTCTCTACAATGTCTCCCCTGTTACCTCTGTGAGAATAAAAGGAAGATTAAGATGAAAGAAACATTGACAGAGACTTTCCCAATGGAGTCAGGAAACCAAGATGGGAAAAGCACTTCTACATCACTCCAGCTGCTGCCTAGGAAAGGAGACTTTGGTCACCTTCTGATTGCAGGCAGTTAGAACCGGTAATTACATTGTGCCCAGAGACTCTTATGCAAATCAAGAGCTCTTGGACTCTGGCGGACATTTTCACTAAGTGCAGACATTCTTCTCTTTATATTCTGTTGCCCAGATAGCCCCTGTCATATAGCACCCGTTCTTCCTTGATTTCAGTACAAGTTCCCTACAAGGGAATTTTTTTTATATTGTTTTGTCCTGCTTGCCCATTTTAAGGTCTCACTTTACCTGTTTCCTTTGCAACGATGACTCAGCGGTAACTGTAGCTGTGTCTCTCAAGGTGCAGTTTCCAAGACCCCACTAAAGTCCTTTTGCTTTTATAGTTGCTGAGTTTGAATTGATTGGCACCTCTCTGGCTGCATCTGTTACTGCTCTCAACTCTGCTTTTCCCACACCAAATGCCCTTCCCATTTTTTGAACATATAGGCAAACTCTTACTTCTGGACTGACGGTTCCTAGATATCTGCAAAACCCCTCCCTCAGCTGCCCCCAGTCTTTATTCAAACTTTCTCAGTGAAGCCTACCCTGACCACTTTACTTAATCATGTCTTTGGCTTCCCTACCACCAACACTTCCAAATACCTTGCCCAGTTTACATTTTTCCCATAACATTTATGATTTACTAACTAGCATATTTCATTGACTTATGATGTCTATTTTTTTTCTACAATTAAACTTCTCTAATATTGAAATGTGCCTGACAATCACTGATGTTTTGTGATTCATGGTCAGCTTCCTGTCTCCCCTTAGAATCACAGACCATAAAATGATAGTATATCTGGAAATTGATGATGTGGTGGGATTGTTTGCAAAAATAATTGCAATTATTCTCCTTCTGTATCCACATCTGTTTTTAATGTGATTTTGTAGCTCCTTTGTATCCCTACCCCTTAAATCTTGTCTAGTATTATAGCTTGCTTTGATCAATAGATTGTGAAAGAAATGAAGGACAAATTCCAGGCCTGGGCCTCAAGAGACTCTGTGTGCTTCCTTTCTCTCTTGGAACCCTACCTCTGCTGTATGAACAACCCCAAGCTGGCCTACTAAATGATGAGGGACAGAAGCCCTTTGCCTCCATTGCCACAGCTGACAGCCAGATAAACCCAAGAAGCAGAGCTACCTAGTTGATAGGCAGCTCACCACAGATACACAGTAAATTCAGAAGAGATAGATGAACCACCCAGCTGAACCCTGGAAAAGTGACTGACCCATAAAATGTTGACCTAAACAATAGCTGTTATTTTTATGTGGTTTATTATGCAATAACAGATAGCAAATACTAACAATGTCTGAAATTCAATGAAATACAGTGAATAATTATCTTATTGTGTATAGTGTATCTTCCTCCAAGTTGAAGGAGGGAAGAAAATATTTCTTTCCTTACCCACTGAAAGGCTCATGGCTGGTACTCCTGTAACAAAAAAGATTAACCAAAGAAAAGCATAATAAATATATTTAATAAACTTTTATGTGACATGGAGAACCTTTAAAATTGAAGGCCCAAAAATGCAGAGAAAACTATTTTTATGGATAGTTTGATCAGATCCTTACTGACCTCCAGGTATAGGGCAGGAGCCCCTGAAAAGTAGGCAGGACCTACTTTCAGGGGAGGTAGGTCAGAGAACTTTTTATGACCTGCTTCAGAGGAGAGAGGCAGAAGAAGGTGATAGAATGACCTTCTTGCTTCTGTGGGTTTCCTGATTTCCTTCAGCTTAAAATAGAATGCCAACATGTCATTGGTTGTGGTATCAATTTTGGGCAGTCAGCGCTCGTCACTGTGACAAAATATCTAAGATAAACAGTTTTAAAGGAGAAAAGATTTATTTTTGCTCGTGACTTCAACAGTTTCAGTCCATGGTCACTTGGCTCCATTATTTCTGGAGCTTTGGTGAAGTACATAGGTCATCATGGCCGGAGGATGAGGTAGAACAAAGCTTCTCACGTCAAGGAGGTTGAAAGCAGAGAGAAAGGGCTTTCTTTTATAACAAAGTCCCTCTCTTCACACCGGTAAATGGACCAACATAATGATGAGGTCAAATCCCTCCTGATCCAGTCACCTCCCAGAGGTCCCATCTCTGAACTGCTGCATGGTGGCCCCAACCTTCAACACGTGAGCTTTTAGGAACATCTAATAGTCAAACCATAAACATTATCTGTGCCCCATCATAAAATATCAGCTTCATGAAGGAGGGGTTGTTGCTACTTTTGTCTTAACGGATATATGCATCTCCTCCACTGAATGAATATTAGTTGAATGTCTTAAATGGGTAACTATGGGATGATCCCATTTTGATCCTCCTTATTCACTGATTCTGTATTTTCTAATTGTTCTACTCGTTAAGATGTATCTGTAATCTTAGAATCAACACACAGGGACTTTCA
This sequence comes from Aplodontia rufa, assembly GCA_004027875.1. Lineage (NCBI taxonomy): Eukaryota > Metazoa > Chordata > Mammalia > Rodentia > Aplodontiidae > Aplodontia > Aplodontia rufa. The sequence continues at coordinate 30,558 of PVKS010019732.1, forward strand.
CAGTCATTCTTGGACATGTGCAGGCAGCAAAATATTTGAGTCACCCACTGTGCAGTGTCCCAGTTGAGGCTGAACAAGGCATTACTCTGCCTTCTTGTTTCAGCTAGTGTCTTTTATTTTATTTTATATTATTTTTAATGGCGCCCAGTATCTTGCACATGCCAGGCAAGTGCTCTACTATAGAGCTACAACACCAGGTCAACACATCTCCTTTTATGGTCTATTTTGTGCCATGGTTTTTGCATTTATTATTATTTTTTTAAGAGAGAAGGACAGTGAGAGAGAAAGAGAGAAAGAGAGAATCAATTTTTTAAAAAATTTTAGTTTTTTTCATGTGGCTTTCACTTCTCTGACACTTCACTGTGGACATAATGCTGGGGTACGAACCTGCGTCCTCATGCCTGCTAGACAAGCACCCTAACCGCTGCGTCACCGCTCCAGGCTGCTTTTGCTTTTCTTTTTTTTTAAGATAAAGGGACAGTGAGAGAGAGAGAGAGAAAGAGAGAATCAATTTTATTTAGCTTTTCATGTGGCTTTCCTTGCTCCAACACTTCCTTGCGTACCTGGTGCTGGTGTTTGAACCCGCGTCCTTGTGCATGCCAGGCAAGCATGGTAACTGCCGGGCCACCGCTCCTGCCCCATTTTTGCATTTTTTAATTTTGTACTTACACTAGTGGAATTACAGGTGATTCCCCCCTTCTTTTTCTTCACCCATAATGTCTCATTTTCTGTAATAAAACTTTCATGAGTGTTATTTTCTCCTATTAAAGTGATTTTTTAGGGGCTGGAGCGGTGGCTCGGCAGTTATGGCACTTGCCTGGCATGCACAAGTACACGAGTTCAAACGCCAGCACCCATGTACACAGCTAATTGTCAGAGCAATGAAAGCCATGTGAAAAACTCAATAAAAATGGATTCTCTCTGTCTCTCCCTCTCACTGTCCTTCTCTCTTAAAAAAAAAGAAAGAAATTTTTGTTGTTTGTTTCAGTACAACCCCCTTACTTTTTCTATTGTAAAAAAAGAAAAATATCATTTGATGTATTGAAATCAAGCAATTATGAGATTATAACTCAACCAACATCTACTCTGGTGGGGAGAAACACCTCCTCACCTGCATGTCGTGGTCTTAAGATATTTTTATATTTCTGGCATCTGGTTTTCTTTGTTTCTGGCATCTGGTTTTCTTAAACTGATAAGAGAAAAATAACAACTTTTGACAACTTCCTAGTTTAGGGCTTGAGTCTATTGAAATTATTGTTGTCCTAAAGGCTTTCTTGATCTGCAGTCTCAGTTCCATATCTGCGGAAATTCAGTTTGCACCTTTCCTTAGTGTTAAGTGATCACCACAGCTCTTATTTGCAGCTATTAACACGTCATAATGGTGTCTGTTAGTTAGAAAGTCAAGTAATTGCCTGTGTTTGCTTTTTCAGTAGTCAGGGCTTAGCATTTGTTTGTTGAACATCCTTTCTGCTGTGCAACTATCAAAAGCCAGTCTTGTATTAACCAAGTAAGCAACACTAGGTCGAGGAGGGTGGTGGGGGTCGATCCATGCCACCCCACCCCAGCACACGCATATTATCCATTTGTTCATGGTTGAAACTGCCTTTTGGAAAGGGAAATTTCCTTTACAGAGAAGTCTCCATCTGTATGGGAATCTCCCTCTCTGTACCAGGAAGAGACGGAGGACTAAATCACTGGAGAAATCTGAACAACTAACCTGACTTGTTCACTGTACTTCACCTGATCACCTCCCTGTGACTGTCCCCATGCACCAGGGTCCTTCTTCCTTTTTTGTTGCAGATGGTATTTAAGCCACAACTCACAGCCACCTTCTTGAGACCTACCCTCTTTCCCTGGGGATCTCCGTGCACACAGGAGCTGTATGTGTTACTAACCCTCTGTTTGTTTTTCTCTTGTTAATCTGTCTTTTATTACAGGAGTCTGTCCCAGCTCAGAGCTATGAAGAGTAGAGAGAAAATGACTTTTCTCCCCTCCAGTACTTCATGACATTGAAACCTTCATTGAGACTCCTGTTGCTTATTAGGGCTTTCTTCCTCCTCTGTCCCTGTGTCTTCTGGCCCCAAACTTTGGCCAAGCATCATTTCTTTTTTCTTTTTTGAGCAGGTGGGAGGTGGTGTACTATGCTAAGTAATACAGAGAAAAGTCGGCTCTCTCAAGAAGCTCAAATGGGCGAGAGAGGCATGCAAACACACAATTGCCATGTAAGGAGACGAGTTCTAATGGTAAATATTATTGACTAACACCGTGGTACACAAAACAGAAATGATCCAACGTACTTGTTGGGAATGGAGGTGAGAATGGCAATAAAGGCCAGGAAACAGATGCACCTGTGGGATCCTGCAAGATAACTGGGTGGAGAGGAGGTGTGGGTTTTATTCCAGGCTGAAGATAGAACATCAATAGAGAGGTGTAATATGCAGAGAGCTGCACATCATTCAAGCTGACTAACCATAGAGTGTGTTGGGGAGGAGAAGAGCCAGGCACAGGTGGCAGATGAAGCAGAAGAGGGAATAGGGACAGCAAAAGTCTTCATTCTTTAAAGTAACAGCTTTACTGTGGGATCTAATTCATGACACAGAATTTATCCCTTTAAAGTGTAGTGTAGCTGGGCACGTAATCCTAATTACTTGAGATGGAGGCAGGAGGATTGCAAATTTGAGGCTGGTTTGGCAACTAAATGAGACTAAAAATAAAAACTAAAAAGGACTGGGGGTATACATAGCTCAGTGGTAGAACATCCTAGGTCCAATCCTTGGTATTAAAAAATAAATAAATAAAAAGTATAGTCACGTGACTCTCATCACTACATCATTTTAGAACATATTCAACATTCCCCATAAGATACCAGTCCCTGGGGCTAGAGCAGCAGCTCAGTGGTCATGGTGCTAGCCTGGCCTGTGGGGGGACGTAGGTTTGAACCCCAGCACCACGTACACAATTAAGTGTTGGAACAACGAAAGCCACGTGAAAAACTAAATAGAATTGATTCTCTCTCTTTTTCTTTTTTCTTTCTCTCTCTCTCTCTCACTGTCCCCCTCTCTTTAAAAAAAAAAAAAAATAAAGACACAACAGATTCTAGCTCCTTCCAGCCTCTAATAACTACCAATCTACTTTCTTTCTATATGGATTTTTCACTTCTGAATGTTTCATAAATACGGACTCACACAATACATGTCTTTAGTGACTTCTTGTGCTTAGCGTGGTACTTTCTTCCAGATAGCAGCATGAACCCGTACTTCATTTTATTATATGATCTAATACTATTTGATTGTAGTGGATATTCCGCATTTGGTTTATCATGTGGCGGTTGATGGACAACAGACACTTGGGTTATTTCCACTTGAAGGCATCACTTTTAACATGAAGTTGACTTTATATAGATGTTTTTTTTCCTTTTTTGGTACTGGGATTAAACCCAGGGCTTCAAACATGTTAGGCAAGCACTCTAGCACTGAGCTATACCCCCAGTACAAGATTATTTTGAAGTGAAAACATTTAAAATCTTACCTGAAGCCCCCTTATCTAAGGTGGAGCCTTTGTAAAATGAAGCTGCCTTTAATCAGTTTCCCAGAGAGATGGCTGCAAAGTCCAAGAAAGAAGACTGCCCATTGGCATTGGCAATAAAGGAGTCCACTAGGACCTTCCCTGCTTTTCCTGTGAAGCCCTCGGATATTCAGGGACTTAACTCATTAAAGGATTTCTGCTTGCTCATGTAAATAAGCCTTCTCTTCTCCTGCTAGTCTGTCTAGTCTCAGCTAATTTGCAGGCCCTAATCACCTTCGAACGTAAATGAGCAGAGGAAAAATGTTCCTCCCAACAGACCTTTTGGCTACTGTGAATAATGTTGATAGGATCATTTTGAGTAAGGTTTTTGGGTGCAAAAATATTTAAAGTCTATTAGGCATGTATCTAGGAGTGAAATTTCTGGATAAGGTAAGTCTTTGTTTAACAATTTGAGGAACCACCAGATTTTCAAAAGTGGCTATACCATTTTAAAATCCCACAAGACATGCCTGCGGGCTCTACTTTTTCAATATTTTTGGCAATGTAACAGTGGGTCGTCCTTTTCAAGGTTACTTCCCTTCCTTTGCCCAGCATTCTAAATTCTAAAGTGCCAAATGTGGTAGTGCACACCTGTAATCCCAGTGACTTGGGAACCTGAGGCTGGAGGACTGCAAGTTCAAAGCCAGCCTCAGCAATTTAGTGAGGCCATAAGGAACTTAGTGAGACCCTATATGAAATTTAAAAATAAAAAGGGCTGGGGATGTGGCTCAGTGGTTAAATGCCCCTGGTTTCAATCCCCACGGCTAAAACACAAACATAAATTCTAAAGAGAAGCTTCACCTAAATGATTAAGACATTAACTGCTAAATAATCTTTAGGTTGACAGAATCCAGGGCATCTGGTGACCCTCAGATAACATCACAATGTTTCAGACTCCACCTTATTCTTTAATTCTGTATATCAGCTAACACCAAACATGTAAATTGCTGTGGTAAGTAACCTACAGAAAAATAATATGTTTGTAGCTAGCCCCAAGAGGTCAAGTTTGATTGTAATATTCTGGCATCAGTGGGGTGGGGCTGGGGAAACAGAGAAGACACAGGCCCTGGATGACGAAGACCCCACTCAGTAAATAGCCTTCCTGCTGGTCTCCTGCTCCTCCTTTCCCTTCCTATGAAAGCTCTTTGCAGCCCTGATTTACCAAAGATGGAGACTTGTAGGAGGTAACTTCCTCCCTCGTCCAGGACACCAGCCATAGAGTACAACTGATTTCCTACCCATCAACTCTCACCTCCCAAGTCCTGGATTTTAGGCCGTGAGCAGCTTGTCTTGGATGCGGTAGCAGCAACATGTGTTGTCTGACTCTGTTAATTTCAGCCATTTTAGGGGTGTGAAGTGGCATCCCAGTGAAGTTTTGATTTTCTTTTTCCAAAAGAGTAATAACGTTGAGTTGTCATGAATTTTTATATCCATGCCTTTCTCAAAGCATCTGCATGCTTAGCTTTTTTTTTTTTAAATTTTTTTTTAAAGAGAGAGGGACAGTGAGAGAGACAGAGACAAAGAGAAGCAGCATTATTTAGTTTTTCACATGGCCTTAGTTGCACCAACACTTAGTTGTGTACGTGGTGCTGGGGTTTGAACCCGGGTCCTCGTGCTTGCCAGGCAAGTGCCGAAGCCACCGAGCCACCGCTCCAGCACCATGCTTAGCTTTTTAATACATAAATGCTTCTCTGGGTTTTCAAAGTGATAACACTATTACCTCATTCCTTCTCAGTCACTATTATCTCTGAACGTCCATTCTTAGCTGAAGCTACGGAGAACGTGAGCCATCTCTGTCTACCTTTATTCCTTACCCTCTGCTCATCTGTCCAGAGGCCACGCTGCACACTTCCAGGTGCCCCTGTTACTTGGAGGGAATACATAGGGTTTGGTGTTTTCCAGATCTGTGCAAGGACACCTGCTTTGCTCCTAACTCTCTTATCCCTTGCCACCTGTCTTCCAGGAGTCACTGTCTCTTGTAAACAGTGTCTTTCTTGTGTTGACCAATCCAAATTCAGAATCTTCAAATTCAAAAGGGTTTTGGGGTGGGTTTTAGGAACTGCAATTCAAGAGACAAAGGTTCAGATAGCTCTGAATCGGTGTTCTGAAGAAGAAAGGAAAAGTGGCAACTTATTCAAGCTTTAGAATATTGAGAAGGATCACAGTGATGTAGCTGGGAAAAAATCAATCATGTATTAACAGAAAGGAAATGCCCATAAAACATGGGCCCATGATCTCATTTTGGGGGGATGGGGGTTACTAGGGATTGAACCCAGGGGCACCTAACAACTGAGCCACATTCCCTGTTCTTTTTATTTATTGGTTTATTTTGAGACAGGGTCTTGCTAAGTTTCCTAGGTCCTGGCTAAGTTGCTGAGGCTGGCTTTGAACTCCTCCAGCCTCAGCCTCCTGGGACGTTAGGATTACAGGTGTGCACCACCATGGCTAGGGGCCATAATCTCTTGATATGGATCTTGAATCTCTGGATATGATGTAATTGTTTGATCTTTCGGGTCATTCCAGATGCCGGTGGTTCAAGAGCCGAGGTAACATTTACATTCCAGGCAGCATCTGGCATTATGCATAATAGCTCTCAACTCCATTTTGAAAGGCTCTTTCAGTGTTACTTTCATTGTAATTTTCCTGGTATTTTCATGAGTGAAAGACAGAGCATCCCAACTGTGCACAGGGGTGCTGAAAATCAGTGAGAGGTGATCTCCACCGTGTCCCCATACAACCTAAACTTCATCTTCCTTCTGGATGGTCATAGGCTGAGCATTGTCCTGTCTCAGTTCTTTGGAAAGAGGGGAGGATATATCTTTATCATCTCTACTACCACTAAGTTAGCTACTCTCATCTCTTATCTGCACTGCTTTCTACCCATCTTCTCAGTTCCAGGCCCTTAACTCTCTAGACTGCAGCCAGGGTGAACTTTTTGAAATGCAAAACTAATCACATTATCAAACCTCCTACTTAAAACCTATTGGTGACTTCCACAGCAGGTAAACCACTGCTTAGTCCAGAAGATCTACCCGGCCTGCCTGTACTTACACCGTTCTATCTCCACACTGTCCAGATGTCTGTCCATGAGCTGGTCTTACTTCCTTTTACACCAGAGCTTCACACAAATTGCTTTTTTTCTCTCTGCCTACTAATCCTTTTAATAGCAGCCGAAGGCTTACCTCCTCCTACAAGCCTTTCCTGACCTCCCTACCTCCATTTTATTTCCTCTCAGTATCTTGTCTCTCTCTCATCATACTAGTCACCATTGAAATTTTATTTGTGCATTTATTTTATTAATGACTTTAGGAAGCAGGAGGATTTATTGCATTCAGTCTTGTATGCTCAGTACCCAGAAGCTGCATTGTAATAACTGCTTATTGAATGGATGAATGAGTGCTACACCTAGACGTTTGAATGTAACATCATTGCAATTTTAAAAAGGAAATTAGTCAGCAGTTTTGAGACAAGAATGGCAGGGGTGGAGAGGCCCAGTTTGAAAGCTGTTGCAGCAGTGCAGTTGAGAAGTGATGTAACCCAGTCAATGCTGAGCCAATGGAGTTGGAGAATAGAGAGTGGGTATGATGATGCTCTCTGGGCCAGTGGAGTTGGAGAATAGAGTGGGTGTGACTATGCTCACTGAGCCAATGGATTTGGAGAACAGAGTGGGTGTGACAATGCTCACTGAGCCAGTGGAGTTGGAGAACAGAGTGGGTGTGCCGATGCTCACTGAGCCAATGGATTTGGAGAACAGAGTGGGTGTGACGATGCTCTCTGGGCCAATGGAGTTGGAGAACAGAGTGGGTGTGACGATGCTC
>PVKS010019733.1:0-37935 GCA_004027875.1 Aplodontia rufa
TTAAAAAAAAAAAGTGATTGTTTTCTTTATGTAGCATATTATAGATCATATTTTCATAAAATAACACTAAATATTTTTGTTAAAAGGGTATGTTAAAGAAGAAAATATTTGATTACGAGGACTTTAATAACCACAAAGAGATGATTATTTTGTGTAGAGTACCAAAATTTTGTGTGTGAGACAAGTTGATAGCAACAAATATAACTCAGAATTTTCAATATTTCTATAGTTGAAAATATTTATAGCCTTGAGAGGGGGTGTCCAATTATGTAAACAAATTTTCCTTGTATTTATATCTATGTTCCCTTCCTTGTTTTAAGTAGTTTGATTTGAAGATCCTTGACTATTTGTTAAAGCCAGAAGAATCTTGTTCTCAAATAAGAAACATTCTTTTTCATGGAATATAAAGATAACACATTATACTTAATCAGTTTTTAGGTAAGAGTGGCTTAGCTACAATCCAGAGGTTTATCTTCTTCCACTCAATTAGTGACCTACTCAGGGTGACACTGGTGCACTGCAGATGTGTCTGCCTGTTCTGGAAAGCACTACAGAGCCACCATGATTTGCTCTACAAAACGCACAATTGTTGTATAGCCAAGCTTGTGTACAAGTTCAGCACATGGAAGTTCCCACAGTGCCTCTGAAAGCAGAGAATCTTTCCAAATGCCAAAGATACATCAATAACAGGATTTCTCAGCCTTGGTATTATTGACATTTTGGGCCAGAGTGTTCTTTATTGAATGCATAGCAGGATATTAAGCAGCATTTTAGTCTCTAAAAACCAGGAGCATTCTGATGAAAACCAAAATGTTGAAGGTCACCGCCATGTTTCCTAGGGACAAAATAACATGCAGTGGAGAATTCCTGATCTAAGGAAATTACAAAGTAACTACACTTTCATGGTAAGAGGAAAGAGAGGACTATGTTTGTATCCTGACTTTACTGCAGCAGTTAACTAAATTTTATATCTTCAGGGTTTGTTTCCTCACCTGTAAAATTTGGATAGTACTTTTCATATTTGCAACACACACATCTTCAACTTTTTGTGACTTCTAATGATTGTACTTTATTCTCCAGTTGAAGCATACTAATTTCAGGAAAGTTGTGAAAAGGCCAGAGTGTTGAAAAGTCCCCTGCCACTGTACACATCTAACTCTTCTTGGTGGGGTTTTACTGCACAGAACGTCTGGGGTTTTTTTTGTTGTTGTCCTTGTTTTTTGCACCAGGGATTGAACCCAGGGGTGTCTAACTACTGAGTCATATTCCCAGCCCATTTTTATTGTTTATTTTGAGACAGGTTATCACTAAGCTGCTTAGGTTGTCTTGGAAAATACTTTAAGGAATAATTCTTCATTGAACTAATAATATTTACATACTTCATGTTTGAGACTTTTTAAAGGAAATTGCATAGCTAATTCCATATTTAAGGTTTCATTTCAAACAAGCACAAATAAATGGGTACATTTTATTCAACTATATGGAAAAAAGTTGAGGCTTTTCCTAATGGAAAGAAACTCCAAATTAATACCCATGACCATATCTACAAATATCCTAATGCTTTTATTCAAAGAAAATTAAGACAAACAAAAATATATTTAAGCACACAGTTAAATTACAATGTTTCTTTCCACACTAAGTTGACCATGGAAATACCATGCAATTTTTCAGAACTTCTAGACTCAGTGATTTCTCCTCCACTGGCTGTGTTTGACCATATCAGGTCTGTAGAGAAAAAGATTTATTTTTGGAAAATAAGCAGTATGTCAATATGTATTTAAAGGAATATTTTCTTTCACCTTGTATAAACAGTTCTTACTTTATATCAAAGTAATACTCAGAATTCTATTACATATACACGGATATATATGTGTGTGTGTGTGTGTGTGTGTGTGTGTATCATACATATATATGTGATAAAAGTAAGTTGAATTGAGTTATTACAGAGGAAAAAGGCAATCTATTCAGCTTCAAAGAATGATAAACAGGAATTGGGGGGATGGTAGCTATGATTTTCTATAGTTGACTTTAGAATTTGAAACCAGCGGTTACAACGGAAGGAACAGTAGTGATCAGTACAGAAGGAAGAGGGCACAGTGAAGTTAGATGACTTATGCTATCACATCAGGAACACATAAAGTCAGGGGCTTTGCTGTGAGCTTTGCTTTAAATGTAATCTTCATATAAGGGTAAGAACTTTAGAAATTAGAATGTTGTTTAGAGGTTGTTTTCCTTGTACAAAATGTCTTCTGTTGGGGTCTGAGGTCTGACCTTCACTCCATTTCATCAGCTGCCCTGGAGTGATCTTGTTACTATTTCCATAAGTTCCTTCAGGAAGTGCTGCTAGGTCCTGCTTTGTTAAGCTTCCTAATTGTTATGCAAAAAGAGTAGGGTAGGTAGGACTGTGCTACCTAGTTGTTTGTCTGTACTCGAAATCTGCATAACCCCTGGCAACTCCCTTAGAAGGATTATTGATTTCTTGGCTTCTCCCCTCCCTATAAAAACCTGTGTGCCTTGATAATAAAAGGATTCTGGGCAGCCATTAGCTGCATGTGGTTGACTCATTTCCCCGGATGGGAGGGAAAGGGTCCCTGGACGAGGGGGACCCGAGTTCCAGCTGTCGGCACTCATCTCCTGATTCGGCCCCGGGCAAGGATGATCCGGCTGGTTCGGATCGCCTCCACCGCTGCCCAGGGATGCCCAGGTAGCAACAGTCTTCTCCTCTTTCTTTTGGATTCTATGCCTTTTTAAGAAGGGTTAAGTTCATAGAAACATTTATTACAACAGAAAGGTAAACCATTTAATCCACCAATTAGTCTGATATGTAATATTTACATCTATATTAGTTGACCAGGTTTGGCACGTCACTAACCCTTTGAATTTATTTAGTTATAGGAGCTCATGAGATCTAAATCTGGAAATACATTTTTTAAACATATGAAGGGATAGTAAAAAATAATTTTCTGATAGACTGCACAAATGTCCCTGAATTCATTAGCAGTCATTATTGGTTCTTATGCTATCTAATTTTATTAGAATAAATACAAGTTAGCTTGGGAAACTAGCTAACTAGTGAAGAATCTACATAGTGAACCAAGTTTATAATTGAATGACACTTTCAGAAGAACTTCAATGATCAGTGCTACAAACACACAAGGCATTTTAAAAATTATCACATTTAAAATGATATATTGAAGGGTGAGAGGAGTGACTCAGCGGTTATAGTGTTTGCCTTGCATGCTCCAGTACTCGAGTTCAAACCCCAGCACCACTTACACAACAGTGTCAGAGGAATGAAAGTCACATGAAAAACTAAATAAAAATTGCTTCTCTCTCTCCTCTCTCTCTCTCACTCTCTCTATCTCACTGTCCCTCCCTCTCTTTAAAAAAAAAATAAAATGATATATTGATACTCAAATACGAAAATATTCTGTCTTGCTAGCATCCTCACGGTGTTGCTGAAAACAACAGTTTTTTATCTCACAAAATTGTTTAAACCATTATTCTTTTCCTCTCTGTTATAAAATTACTTTCCCTCATTGAAATTAGGTATCTCTATCCAATGTTATCAACTCATTGATTCCATTTTCCTTTTACTATTGTCCTGGAAAATTCCAACCCCAGATAAATCTTTCCATCCCTGATAGACTAAAGCACAGTCCAAGAGGAAATATACTCAAGTCCATGGATGGGTGAGGTGATGGTCACTTTATGTGTCAATTTGACTGCGCAAAGGGATGTCCAGTTACCTGGTAAGATACTATTTCTGGGTGTGTCTGTAGAAGTATTTCTGGAAAAGATTGTTATTAGAATCAGCAGACTGAATGAAGAAAATCTACCCTTATAAATATGGGCCAGTATCATCCATTCTGTTGTGAACCTCAAAAGAACAAAAAGTCTGGATAAGGTAAATTTACTTATGCAAATTCACAGTCAATACCCTAAATTGAAATCTGCCATCCTACTATGTTTATTTTATCTTCACTTTTTTATTTTTTTTTAATTTTTTTTTAAAGAGAGAATCAATTTTATTTTAGTTTTTCATCTGATTTTCTTTGCTCTGACACTTAGTTGTATAGGTGGTGCTGGCATTCCAACCTGGGTCCTCACACATGCAAGGCAAGCTCAGTACCACTGAACAACCACTCCACCTTTATCTTCTCTTCTACATAGTGAACACTTCAATTTTTTCCATTCTTACCAAAATTGTCTTCATATCTTATACCTCCAACTTCATTTTGGCAGACTTTATTCCACATTGTTCATAGAAAGATTCAAGCAATAAGGTAAGAATCTCAACTTCCACCCACAAATCTGCAGATGAATTTACTCACAGTTAAGTTCTATTTTCTATGAAGGCATAGAAGTGATCTCTCCACCTATTGCCTATTTCTAACCCATTCCCCCCACCATCACAGCTCTAATTTCATCTCATTGTGTGATCTCTCAAGCATCACTCCATCTGCTACCACCTCTCGTGCTCTCTCTCTCTCTCTTCCTCATATGTGACCATATTTTTGTTTGTGTCCTAAAAAGAATAAAAATATATATTGATATTCATGTACTCTCCATATATATATTGTATTTTACCCCATATTCAGGAATAAAATTAATTTCATTTTATGTCCAAAGTCAATTATCCATGAACTATAAAATGAATGTTCTTTTAAACACACACACACAAACACACACAAGCCAGCAACAAAAAATCAGGATACTTTAGTGGAACCATGGATGGACAAATACATAAGTCATCTAAGTACAAGAGAAGAAAAGTTTGAGACACAAACACCCAGGGGTGAGGTAAGAGCCATGTTTTGGTGTTCACATCTTATAGCAGACTTAAAACTTTCACTGTAGACTAATGCAGGGGCAAAATGTTTTTTGTTATTATTAGATTGCAGTGCCATTTCAGACAGCCACCATGGAAATCATGCTGAATTTGAAAATTCAGGTTTTGAAAAAGATCTAAATTGGATGGTTTGCGGAGTAAATAAGATTTGCATGGCACTCCTTTTTTAATAGAATGAAGGCATTGTAAAAATACCCCTTCCATTTGCAAAATTAGTTTTCCTTTTTTAAATTAAGAATGCATGGCAAAGTTATCAATATCAGGTCTTCCTCACTCAGTTTCACAATGCCGTCCTGCACTTTTAAGGTAAACAGAATTTCTTACAAATAATGTTATTAACTATGGAACTATAATCTGAAAAACTTTAAATTAACAAAAGGGCTACATCTGCCAGAATATCTATAACTGCTTATTTATTGGTCTTAGTTTTGTTTATGAATGAAATAATTCCTTATTTATTTGAGATTAATAATTGCAATTTTGAATAAATTATTTCCTGTTCTCTGTTTTATCTGAGTTACTTCTTTGCCATAGGTTGAGTAAAAGAAGTAAAACTTTACTGATATTTGTCATGTACATAATTTTTGTTTTTGCAATAAATTACTACTAAATAGTTGTGTTAAGATTATTGAGGAAGGAGATACTCCGACTAATCTTAGGTAAGATTCTATTCTTCCTTTTACTTTTACTTCCTTTTACTTTTATATATATATACACATATACATATATATATATGTGTGTGTGTGTATATATATATATATATATATATAGTACTTTAAAGGATAAAAAAGCAGCATGTTACCATGCAATCACTTGTTTTCTAAGATTAATATCTGTGTTTAGAATTTCCATGTGAGAATTTCTAGCTGTTACTTCTCTTTGGTACACTAACTTTTTATATCCATACACACACATACATGCATGCATTCATAATCTCTTTCTTAAAATATTGAGTCAAAATGAACCATGATAGCATTACTCCATTTCTTTGTTGACATAGAGTTAAATCGGTAATTGTTTTATTTTCATTTTAAAAATTTTAGCTCAGATGTTAAGAAATGTTTTCTATTAACCATAGATTGCTATCATAGCAAGAAGAATAAAGATGGCTACATGGGCTCATGGGGAGATGGAAACACTAAATGGAGAAACATAGATAAAGAAGAGATACTAATGAAACGGTATGCTACAAAATTTGCATACGTATAAAGTGCTATTATGTGACAGATTAACTAACCCCTGTTTATGTGATGAAGTTAGAGAGAGTAGATAGTAATTTTTTAAAGAAAAACTATTTAGTAAATAACAGAAAGACCAGTAGAGGGAAGAGAAAGAAGAGAGGGTGGGGGAATACTGGGGACTGAATTAGAATAAGTTATATTGCATACTTTTAAAAAATGTTAATGTTTATCCTATTGTCAAATAGATTTAAAAAGAACATGGGGTGGGAGGAAAGGAAGAAAAAAGGAAATACTGGAACTGAATTAAATCAAAATACATTTCAAGCTTTTATAATTATGTCATTGTATATATTATTGTCAGGCATATAAAAATGTTATTCATAAGTATAAGAATTATATCACTATACTTAGATATATAAGAATAAATATATACCCCAGAAAGAGGATCAAGGGACCAGGGGAAGGGAGAAGGGAGGTGGGTGAGTGCTGGGGGGCAGATATTGGGCCAAATTATATTGCTGTGCTATGTGCATTTATGAGTATGTGACAAGAAATCCCATCACTAATGTATAAATATAATGCACCAATAAAATTAAAAAATTTGAAAAATAAAGTCTATTTCCTCCAGAAAAAAATAAAAAAAGAAAAAGTCATGAAGTCACTGTATGAGAAAAATACTGACTTATTTTTCTTTCTGTGGTACTGTAAATTCAGGTAAAAAATGAGTGTAACAAAATTCCCAAGACGGTTTTAAATTCTAAAATAGAAAGAAATAGAGAAATATCAAAGCGATTTATACAGATAAGTTACTGAGATGAACCCAGAATCTAGAGAAATCACATACAGGTTTGTCACTCAATTAAATAGCATTCATTGCATGCACTATCATGTAAGAAATTTTTATAACTACACATTAGAAAACATGCACTAAAGTACAAAGTCTTATTTAAATCACATTAAGTTAAAACATGTTTTTATGTGGTATTTTAGGTATCTTTTTGTCATAAACTCTGTAAGAACAGTTGGTTGAACAGCAATGAATAAAAGTTGCATACATGCTTAGGCACGTTTCTACACTGAATGGGACGCTAAGATGTCAGGTATTGTTTGCTAACTCAGTACAGAAAATTGAGCACCTGTTTAGATCATTAAAAGAAAAAAAAATCTAGGTAGTAAAAAATTTGTCATGAAGAATAAAAAGCACAAAAACATAAATCAAACAAACTATTCCCTAAGGGATATTTGTACTACCTCACATTACCATGCATCATGTCACCATGACATTTGATGGACTCCTTGACAATAAGAAGGTGTATCTTCTTTGATTTTAATTGGAATAAACATTCCCTTCTTTTCTACAAACTATCATTTTATAAAATAATGCATTTTTTAAAAAGGTACACTTTGCCGTGAAATTTAAAATAACTGATTTCATTACATTAAATAGTAATATCAACTTTATGTCTAGTATAATAGCAAATAAATTAGGAAATGTATCTGTTACAGATCTAATAAAACTAAATTGTGAGAGATCTCATTCATACTAGCAAAATTCCTCTTTAAAAATATAAACTTTTAATTATAATACATTGTATATTCCAAGCTAAAATAGGTTTTAAATGTTTTCACCATAGAGAAATGAGAAATGTTTGAGATGTTTACCCTGACTTAAACATTATAAAATGTGTACATTTTGAAAGTATCACAAGGTATCCCACAGAATAATTTTCAAGTATCAGTTAAAGTAAATTCAATTTAAATGAATATGTATATATAAATTATATATTTACATATATAAAACACCCATATATGCATGCATACCTATGAACTTCCATACGTACCAGTCTTATCAATTATGCCTGAGTGAGATGAAGATTGCTGACTTACAGAGTAGCAAAGAGAAGTGGGTGGAAAGCAGTTAATCTTGTGTGCCTTTTGTATTTTATATAGTTTACCTTATACACTCACTCTATCCTTCCCTGCTTCACTTTACATGACAGTTCAGTATAGCTGGCTTTTAACATAAACTAACTTCAAATGGCTCAAAAGATAAAACCTAATCTATTCTGTAACTCCATTTGATAAAAAGTTCTGTAAGTTGAGGAAGTTAAGAATTCTTCCTTTTATGACTAAATCATTTAGGACTCTCCTTTTATAGCTATATCATTTAGGAGTCTCCAGAAATAACCTCTATATATTCTCTCCATCCTTAATTAAAATATTTACTCTGTGAATCAAGGTTTGTAAGATAGCTGAATATTAAAGAACAACCATATGCTTTAGGGGAAGAAGTAATTGCACATATCCACACACTGATTTGTTTTCCTTTACAAGAATGTGCTTCCTGTCTGTTGCATCTATGGTGAACTAATTGCAACTCCCCTTTTCCTCATTTCCTTAGGCTACATGAAAATGATTATTTTACCTTGTTTCCATTTCCCACTGAAGCTTAGTTTGAAAGGAGAAATTAAATATACTGATTGCACTGTCTATGTAACTGACATTTGTCTATGTAACAGCATATTTGTCACATGTGCTGTTAAACACCTTTTACTGTATATTTGGAAATTCTCCAAAGGGAAAATATGAAAACTCGTCTTCCTAGCCAGGATGCATAAAGTTGACTTACATTCCACAAATCATGAAGCTCTAATCTGTAATCCAGTCACATGGATAAGTAAATAGCATGCAGAATTCACTATTGTGACATGAGTGGCTGAAGCAATATTCTCTATCCCAGGGTTAAGTCGGCAGTATGTGTATCTCTCATGCATGGTGACAGCTTGTATAGGACAAGCTTTAATATTTGTTCCTGAAACTATCTTGTGGAATCATTATCTTGATGATCCTGCCTATGGGTCATTAAAGCCTGAAATTCTAGCATTCCTTAAACTCCTGAAGGCTCCCTATTAATGATTAATAAAATTTTCTTTCGAAAATTTGTGAAAGAAGTTTTTGTTGTTTATGAGAAAGAACCATGACTCACATACTTGAATATGAAGTTTAAAGCATAAAAATAATTATTTGCTTCAGGTTATTTAAGATGAGAAATAGAGACCTTGTATTGATGAGAGCAGACAACAGAAACTACTTGCAAACCTCATCTCTGTCCACAGATGTAGGAAATGAATGAATGCTTCCCCTGTTATTCTGCGAGGGAGAATATATTTTTCTCATCATTCTTCACTTTGTGGCACTCTCATTTTGTACTCTGAAATTTAATATACTTCCAGTATGCAAAGGAAAAATGGGCTGTCTTAGAAATATAGTTAATATGTAATTCCAAGTTGCAACTTATTGTTAAAAGATGTTATCTTGCTCCACCATCAGCACAGCTTTCATCTCTAAGACAGTTGTGATAATGCTGATGAGTCTCTTTAATTTTTTATCACAATTTTTCAATAAGCTTTCCAAATGAATGGTAAAATTCCGGTTTTGTGGCTTCCTCCTATCTAAAAACATAATAATATAATTACCTTCCTTTGTAAGGACTCTGGAGAGAAAACAATTCAAGGTTAGTACCGTAAACATCTGCTATCTGTGATATTTTAAATTAGTACATAGGAAGTATCAATGCTGTGAATAAAAAAAAATAAGGTGGAAAATTTAACAGAAAGAGATTTATGCTACGAAGGGAGATTTAAGCTCACATTTAAACCAATGTCATGGCTTAAAGAAAAATGCAGATCCAATTTAGAGAATGGAAATCACAGAAAGCACAGTGAAAGTGTGCTTGAGCTAGAACAAAGAGATGCAACGTTAAGAAGGCACCCCTGGCTTTAACATGGCAAGTGTAAAATTTCTTAAAAATCAATAATTAAACTCTGAAACTAAAAGCACACATCCTAGAGCACAGAGCACTGGGAAAGAGTGAAGCAGGATGCACAGCAACACAGGGTTGACTTTATAAAAACTGTGAAATTAAAGAGTTTGCATAGACAGAGTCAGTTGTCCTATCCCGGGAATTCTATTTCATATAGAGTCATGGACCTTCACTTTTATGGGCTGAATTTTGTCCCCCAACCCCACCACCTTTGTAAATTCAAGTCTTAAACTTCAGTTTCTCAGAATGTGATGGTATTTAAAAGTGGGGTCCTTAAATGGGCAAGTAAGGTAAAACAAGGTTGTTAGGATGGGCTCTCACCTAAACTAACTTGTATCCTCACAAGAAAAGGAAATAATTCAGACACACAGAGACACTAAGATCATGTGAAGATACCACCAGAAGGTGGCCATCTGTTTGTACATATTGTTTCTATAAGCCTTTAAATTGCTAACCAAAGCCAAAAGCCATATTAACAAAAGGAAGCTGAAATGAAAAGATATCTTTTATATCTCCATGTCAAAATAGCTAATATTCAGTTTTATAAATACAGATTTGTGACTTATGTGTATTTAACATATATAAGATTTGATTATTCACATACCTTTGCCAGGTTCCCCTCTCTTTCTTTCTTTCTCTCTCACTCTCCCTTTCTCTCACTCCCTCTCCCTATCTCTCTTTCCCTCTCTCTCCTGCTGCATGTGTGTGCTGAATTAAACAAAAAAGACTAACAATGATACCTTCACAATCTCTGATACAGAGCAGTATGTTCTATACTATGAAATACCCCTTTAAGGGACTGAACACACTGTACTTTGGACACTGTGCTGAGAAATAACTGAACAATAAAACATAACTCAATATGATGTATATTGAAGTGTTTGCCTTAATTTCATTTTCCTGGCCTGATTTACTAACATCTACTTCAGAAAGTAACTATAGAGAAAGATGGCAGGATTTTGAGTAGCAAAATACCTTTGACTGCTTCATCAGAAAGAGAGGTATGGTCTTAGAAGTAGCAGATATAGAAAAGTTCTGCCTTTATTAACCAATCTGAGAGACAGCAGATATAGAGAAGTGCTGCCCTTATTAACCGAGCTACAGAAAATTGGTATAGAGAAGACTAACATCTCAACACCTTTTCCCAAGTTTCTCTCTCCTCAGATGTTGCACATGCATTTCTTCCAGAAGATCTCCCTAATGTATTGCATCCTGAATGCCACAGTAGTTTAGAGAATGTTTGGCACTCAAGCAGTCCAGACCCTGACACATATTCAGCTCTTGATATGTGTATCTTGAATACATTAATCAGATGTTTGGAAAATTAATGTGGCATCATCTGATCATTTATTATTCGTATATCACAATATAGGATTTATTTTCCATCCGCATACTAAATAAAACTATAATAAAGTAAAACAAATGGCTCATTATGGACTTAATTGTGCTGCAAAAGTAAATTTTAAAGCTATATTCTCATTTGGATATATTATCCAAATTTATTACTGACAAATTGTTTACTATAGCTTGATTCATTGACGGCAATATATTATTTCATTTTCACACAAGATGTGAGATAAAATATTGCACTTATAATTCTTATTGTATTATCAAGCACCTGTACAAAATTGTGAATTAATTATGCATTTATAAATCAGACACAAGTTACTTCACTTAAACTTTTGCATACACTTTGAATTTTTCGTGTAACTAAGTCTACTCATGAAGTACTGTGAACTTTTTTTTTTCAAGGAGTAAAAGGAGTACAATTGGGGAGAAACATTATCAAACATTCAAGAACCAATGTATATATACTTAGTTATCCAGGGATAATGTCATATCATGGATGCCCAGCTTGGGTTCCCCCTGTTGCTGTTTCCCCCAGAAGACCCCTTGAGTTAAATGGATATCTTGTGGAGGACAGAGCTCTCCTTCTGAGATGATTCCCCCATATTCCCACTCTCCAGTGTCCCAGGAGTTCTTCTTATACCCTTCCCCCTGGCCCCCTCCCTATGCCTCCAAGTATCCTAGGGAGTCATATCCCTGTTGCGTTGAGAATCATACAATTTGAAGTTATTATTAGCTTAGCTGTTTAACATACTGCTTCCCCAAGTATTCTAGCTTCCACAGATGAGAGATACCATTCGGCCCTGGAGTCTCTGAGATTGGGATACTTCACAGCATAATTCTTTCCATCTCTATCCATTTGGCTGCAAAAGCCATAACATCATCTTCTCTAATGGCTGAGAATATCCCATTGTATGTAATACCCAAAGTTTTTGTATCCACTCGTCAAGTGAAGGGCATCTGAGTTGGTTCCATAATCTAGCTATAGTAAATTGAGCTGCTATAAACATTGACGAAGCCATATCACTATAATACGCTGATTCTAACTCTTTTGGGAAAATACCCAGGAGTGGGATAGCAGAGTCGTAAGGTGGTTCCATTCTTAATTTTTTGAGGATTTTCCACACTGCTTTCCATAATGGCTGAACCAGTTTGCAGTCCCACCAGCAGTGTAAAAGTGTTCCTCTTTTCCCACAGTCCCTCCAGCATCTGTTGTTGTTAGACTTTTTCATTTTTGCCACTCTAACAGGAGTGAGGTGGTATCTCATTGAAGTTTTGATTGGGATTTCCCTTAAAACTAATGATGTAGAGCATTTTTTCATATATTTATGGGCTTTCTGGACTTCCACTGGAGAGAAGTTTCTTTTAAGATTCATAGCCCATTTATTGATTGGATTATTTGTGATTTTGGTGTTTAGTTTCTTTAGTTCCTTGTATATTCTGGATAATAGTCCTCTGACCAAGGTGTAGCAGGCAAAGGTTTTCTCCCATACTGTAGATACTCTTGTGATGCTCTGGACTGGATCTTTAGCTGTGCAAAAACTTTTTAGTTTAATTACATCCATTCATTTATTCTTGACTTTACTGCTTGAGCCATGGGAGTTTTGTTGAGGAAGGCGCTGCCAACTCCTGTGTCCTGCGGTGTTGACCCTACTTCTTTTTCTAGTAAGGTTAAAGTTCTTGGCTTAATATCCAGATCTTTGACCCATTTTGATTTAATTTTTGTGCAGGGTGAAAGATAAGGATCTAGCTTCAGTTGTCTACATATGGCTGTCCAATTTTTCCAACACCATTTGTTGAACAGGCTATCTTTCTTCCACACTATTCTTTTGCCCCCTTTATCAAATATCAATTAGTTAAAGATATGGGGGTTGTCTCAGGATCTTCTATTCTGCTCCACTGATCTTCAGTTCTGATTTTATACCAATACCATGCTGTTTTTACTACTACAGCTCTGTAGTATAATTTCAGATCAGAGATTGAGATACCCCCTACTTTTTCCTTCTTGTAGAGTCCTGTTTTGGCTAGTCTGGGTCTCCTGTTATTCCATATGAACTTGAGAATTTCTTTTTCTATATCTCTGAAGAATGCCATAGGTATCTTGATGGGGATTGCATTGAATCTTTATAGGGCTTTGGGTAGAATGGCCATCTTTATTATATTGATTCTGCCTAACCATGAGCATGGAATGTTTTTCCATCTACTCAGGTCTTCTGTAAGTTCTTTTCTTAGTGTTTGATAGTTTTCTTTGTAGAGGTCCTTAATATCCTTTGTAAGGTTAATGCCCAAGTATTTCATTTTTTTGGAGGAGATGGTGAATGGTAGAGATTTCTTGATTTCTTCTTCTGCGGATTTGTTGCTCGACTAAAGGAAAGCTAGTGACTTACTGGAGTTGATCTTGTAGCCAGCTACTTTGCTGAAAAGACCTATAAGCTCTAGGAGTTTTCTGGCCGATGTTAGTGGGTCTTCTAGGTATAGAATGATGTCATCAAGGACTAGAGATAAATTAATTTCCTCTTTTCCTATACGAATACCTTTGATTTCCTTGTCTTACCTGATAGCTCTGGCAAGGGTTACAAGGAGTATATTTAACAAGAGTGGGGAGAGCAGACAGCCTTGTCTAGTACCTGAATTCAGTAGAAATTCTTTCAGTTTTTCTCCATTGAGGATAATGTTGGCTATGGGTCTGACGTAAATGGATCTGACATACTTAAAATATCTTCCCTTGATCCCTAGCTTTTCCAAAGTTTTGAGCATAAAGTGGTGTTGAATTTTATCAAATTCCTTCTCTGCATCAATTGAGATGATTATATGATTTTTGTTTTTAATTCTGTTTATGTGGTGAATTACATTTATTGATTTGCATATGTTGAACCAGCCTTGATTTCTTGGAATGAAGCCCACTTGATCATAATGTATTATGTTTTTAATGTGCTTTTGTATCTGATTTTTGCATCAATGTTCATCAGGGAAACTGGTCTGTAGTTTTCTTTCCTTGACATGTTTTTGTTGGGCTTTGGAATCAGTGTAATATTTGCTTCATAAAAAGTGTTTGGGAGCGATCCCCTTCTATTGATTTCCTGGAAGAGCTTGTAGAGGTGTTAGTTCTTCTGTGAAGGCTTGGTAGAATTCTGATGTATAGCCATCCGGACATGAGCTTTTCTTTTTTGGAAGAGCTTTGATTGCTGCTTCAATTTTGCTTTCTGTGATAGGTTGCTTTAAGTTTTCAATGTCTTCCTGTGTTAAAGAGGGGATGTCGTGTGTGTCCAAGAACCTGTCCATGCCCTCCAGGTTACCAAACTTGGCAGAGTATAAATGTTGAAAATAGATTCTGATAATCTTCTGGATCTTGGCTGCGTCTGTGGTGATATCCCCATTTTCATATTTCATTTTGTTGATATGCTTCATTTCGTTCTTCCTTTTGGTGAGGTTGGCAAGGGGTCTGTTGATTTTGTTCATTCTTTCAAAGAACCAACTCTTAGTTTTGTTAATAGTTTGTATAGTTTTTTTTGTTCTCAATTTCATTGATTTCAACTTTATTTTGGTAATTTCCTCTCTTCTGTTAGATTTGGGGTTGGATTGTTCCTCTTTTGTAGTC
Organism: Aplodontia rufa; assembly: GCA_004027875.1. NCBI lineage: Eukaryota > Metazoa > Chordata > Mammalia > Rodentia > Aplodontiidae > Aplodontia > Aplodontia rufa. The sequence goes on from PVKS010019733.1 coordinate 14,802, forward strand.
GTTTGAGTGGAAGCATAAGGCTATTTATCTGATCTCTTTCTAGATTTTTGATGTATGCACTCAGTGCTATAAATTTACCTCTTAAGAATGCCTTCATACTGTCCCAGAGGTTTCGGTATGTTGTTTCCTCATTCTTGTTCAATTCCAAGAACTTCTTAATTTTTTGGGCCGCAGGCCTTGTAGACATTTTGCCGTCCTTTCACTTTCAGCCTGTGTCCATTTTTGAATGTCAAATGTGTCTCTTGCAGGCGACATATTGTTGGATTTTGTTTTTTGATCCAGTGGGCCAGTCTGTGTCTTTTAATTGGGGTATTGAGACCACTGACATTCAAGGATAGAATAGATATGGGTGGCTGAGTCTCTGCCTTTGTATCAATTACAGAGATGTGAGTCATCTGTACCAGAGTACAGAGGAGGAAGAGGTTAGTATGGGGTGTGGTTATCTTCACTCACCAGAACCTGAGGTTATTTTGCTATCATGAAATGTTTTCCTGATAGGAACCCAATGTTATAGGGATAGCAGTAGGGTTCAAGAAGACATAGAGAAAGTAGGAGCCAATCACTAATACATACACACGGATAAATATTTAACATCCACCAGCACCAAATTCAATATTATTTGTAAAGCAAGAAAGGAGAAAAGAAAAAAGAAAAAGAAAAAGAAAAAAAAACCCCACAGTAATGTTAAAAATTTTTAAATATTATATTCCAGCAGGATTCCCGTTCCTTTTTAATGAATAAATGAAAAAAAAAGAAAAAAAACAAACCAAGAGGTAAACAAAAAAACAAAAGTAGTTGGTAAAGTTCTGAGTTTTTCTGCCCCCTAGGTCAGCGAGTATATACCATGGGGGTTGCATTCAAATCTAACATCTAGCTGGAGATTCCTCAGAGTTGAGCTTGTTGAGGGAGAAGCAGTTTGGTTGAGTCCGGTGGCCTGGTTTTTCTTAGAAGATCTCCTCAAATTTTTCTTTTGCAAAAGGGTATTCAGCTCTCCCTGGGCTGTAATCCTGAGATGATTGCTTTCTGCCAATCCACACTCTAGATATTTCTTGGACCTGGGGCTCAGAAGTTGTATACAATTGAGTTGATCCTATTGTAGATTTGTGGGTCTCTGACTAATCCAAGGAGAGTGGCCAGCCTGAGACTCGCTTCCTCAGGATGACTAGTGACCCACTCTGCATGTCTTGTGATCTTCAGAAGTTCCAAGATCTGCTCTGTGGGGTTGACTGAAACCCACAAAAGATGGTCCAGATCGTGCCAGTGCTTATGTGATTCTCAGTTGCAAGCACTAGGAGGCACCCTACTAGAGAGGTGAAGGCCTACAAAGCCTTGGCTATGCAAGCAGAGCTGCATAGCCATGCTGCCCTACATATTCAAAGCTTCCTGAGGCAGATATCAAGCAGAGGCTGAAGGGGCGGATCCCCTTTAGAGAGATGTGCCCTGCTGTAGCAAGTTCTATTCACAGGCTCCTCCTATTTGGGCGAGAAGAGGGGTGGCAAAAGTTGGCCAACTGAGAGGTTTGTGAGCTGGAGAGGGGATTCGCAGATCCATACAGCCCTCAGGGCAGATGGCCAGTTGGTGGTGGGGGGATAACTTCTCTTTCTGATCGTGGGGACTGAGGCCTGGTATTGCTGCTGGGCGACCTGCCCAGTTCTCCCGCACTGATGCAAGCACCGATGTTAAAGGACTTTAAAATCAGCTCTTGTAACCCTCGGACACAAGTGGAGAATTATTGTCCCCTGTGATTGAGTTAAAGATCTTGTGCTGAATCCTCTCTTTCCCCTGCTCCGAGGGCAGCGACCAGAGATATAGGGTGAACTCCCAGCCCCACACAGACCCTTTGGGAAATGGCCCAAACTTGGGGCATTAGATTCGGTACTCTGGCCATGTTGTCTGAGGACCCAAGGCTGCTTTTTTGCTGAGCAACCCGGCCCGCCATCAGGGAAACGTCATAATGGTGGGCCGCCGCTGCACAAACAGCTGCAAGTTCTCTTATGTGGACAATTAATTCCTAGCGCTTTATACAAGATTATGTAAATTAAGAGATGTCAGATCAGGGAGTTCGAAGCTGGCCGGGTTAGGGTACATGGTTAGGAAACTCGCTCCCTTGCTCTGTTTCCACCCTCCAGAGTAGCTCCCCTCCCCTGGGTGTGGGGCAGAGTGCCTCAGGCTCCACTAAGCTCTCCTTTATATTCATTAATGGGCCACGTTATTCCTTTGGAGTTAAAAAATTAGTGGGGGATAATGTTCCCCCACACTAGGTGCTTTGTCCTACCCTGGGAATCCAGTGCTGTCCTGCAGAATGAGGTGATTCTCAGGAGCTTCCTGGAGTCACTGATGGTGGGGTGGCCACCATCTTAACCCACCTCCAAGTTCTGTGAACTCTTGATGCAATAGTAGGAGATCCTGATAAAACTTTTCAATTATTTTAATTGGACCTCTAATTTGGGGATTTTATAGGAAAGATGTTTACTACTATTTGTTAATGACAACAGTCATTTGGAATGCTGTCATCCCCCTCAATATTCTGCTTATACTTGTAGAAATCCTTGTATACAAGTTGTAGACACTTGTCTGAGTCCATTTAGACTTCTATAATAAATTAACACAGACTGGGAACCTTATAAATAATAAAAATCTATTTCTCACTGTTAAGGGGACTGAGGTATTCAAGATCCAGGCTCTAGTAGGTTAGTGTCCAGATCCAATCCTCACAGTGTGTTCAGGATGAGGGGAGACGAGTGCCCTTAACTTTTTTGGTAGGCACTGATCCCATTCATGAGAATCCTGTTTGTATGATGTAAATACCTCCCAAAAGCCACATTTAGGAGTTAGGATTTTATCATTTGAATTTGGAGGGTGGGGTACAAACATTGAAACCTTGGACATTTTTTAGGAAAACTTCAAAGTACCCTCAAACACTACATTTTTAGCTTAGTATTGATGTGTTTTCTTGAAAATTCAGGTTAAGAAAAAGTGCCCACATTTTTACTATATGATCTTACTAAATTATCATAATGTAGTTTTTTCATACTTTTGAAAGGTAAAACTTAGAGATTGAAAAATCAATTAACTTAATCAACAAATATATTGAGCACCAGGCTCTTCTTGGTAATAAACTAGCATGAGATTTATTCAAAGATGAATGTGCCCTAGTTCTTAATTACTTTGAATTTGCATCCTGATATGAATCATATGTAGTCCTTCAATTCTAAGAGAGATATTGAGCACCTTCTATTTTCTGTGGTGTTACTGAAGGTAGTAAAAGTCAGAAAGTAAATATTCTCAGAGATGTAATGGCCTGCTTGGTAGATAAGCTGTGTACAAATGTTAATAAGTAGGAATTTCAAACACGGTATTATTAAATAAATATGTTGCTGTGGACATTATGAGCTGTAAGACCTGAGTAGTGAAAAATACTTTTAGTTGGTTTAAGTAGTGAATATTATCACATTTTTACATTTCATGGGCATTTGAATTCTCAAACTCATATAAAAATGAAAAGAAGTTAGCATTAGTATAGAAGAGGTTGCACGTAAATATATGTGGATTCCTTCTAGAGGTACCCATATTAGGTAAGGAGACACCATTCCCTATGCATCAGTGGTCTTCAATTATTGCTTACAGTCCCAACTTCCTTACCCATATGAGGCCAGAGCAATTGACAAATTTTCAAATCCAGGTTGATAATATCCCTTGAATTTCATCTGTTAAAGAAAAATAAGGGGGAAAAAAGGAGGAGGAACAGAAATAAGAGGGAGAGGAAAAAATGAAGGAAGAAGAGGAAGGTAGTGTTGAAAGAGGAGCAGAAAACAGAATAAGAAATAGAGAAAGAAAAAGAGGAAATAAATGAACTTTGAACTGCATAGGTAATACTTAAAATCCTTGGCCTGTCTTTGGAAATCCTATCTGTTTTCTAGTTTACCAGCTTAAATTCATATCATTTTCTAGTTTCCAACTGGGTTAGAATAAAATCCAAACTGCATTTTTAGCTGTTTTTAATGATTAGAATCTGCAACCAATCTAATGTCTTTATAGATCACTATTCTTGATCGATGTGTTGTTTCAGTAAGCTCTTCTTTCTTGGCATTCTCAAATAAGTTCTCTCTTTTCATGTTCTTCCCCAATGGTTCTTCTAATAGCTGACATCTTCTCTTCCCTGAGATTTGAGCATGCAGCAATTTTCACTGTGAGTTATTCAGTACATTACTAGTTAAAGTAGCTCTTCATCGATCCATCACAGAGCTATATATATGGTTACATTTTATTATTGAATTTTAATTTGTTCCTTTATTATATATTTAACTTTCTTCTCCCACTGGACCAAAAATAAGGAGAGGTCAATATGTCATTGTGATTATTAACCTCCTGATGGTGTGGATATGCACCTCTTATAAAGTACATGCTTGAGAAATTGTTTTTAAAAAATGGAGTAAAAGGATTTATTAATGATGTAAATTAATGAGTAAAGGAATATCCTCTCTTTTTATAATCATTTTGACTCCAATCCTCCTATTACCTTGACAGCTTTCTGAGATTTCTACTTTGCTATTCATTTGAAATTATTCAGTTATTCTCTGACTTGGCCACACTTTTATTCCAAGATTTAGTTCTTTTGTTCAGAATTCTGAGTCTTAAGTCCACCACAAAATTTTATCCAGGATTATACTTTGAGAAACTTTATGTATTAATTAATGTTCTGATAACTTAGCAGGATGTTATTACTTACTTGCATAATCAACATTACTTGCTTCCTCTTTGTTGATAGGATTAGATTTTATTCACTCTTATGACTCATGCAGTTAAAAATTTAGTAGCCCAATATGGCAGCCTCTGTCTTTGTAGCAATGATTAATTTACAAGTCAGTAAAATGTTCCAAATACTCTTTGACAAAAGAGATATGTGAAAAGAGATGTTCTCCTTGTCTATGGGACTTTTTATGCTGAATGTGCATTGCTTTTTATGTTATGGTCCAGCTATAACATCAAACCAGAATAAGAAGAAGAGTCACAAGAATGGCCAACAGTCATACTAGGAAACTGGAGCTCATAGTACTGTTTTGAGACACCATTTCCAGTTTGAACACTTTTCTATTTTATCCAAAATTCTCATAAGAGAAACATTTTAAAGACACAAGAAAACAAAACAACTAAAAAGAGTACTTTTTAAAATCATAAAAACTATATAAAATCCCTTACTGTTTAGGCTGAAACAGAGTATAGTGACTATTCTTCAATTCAAATTCACTCTTGATTCAGAATTCTTATTCAGAATCCAAATTCATGAATATCTTCAGGGGATTTTCCCTGGTTGATTGTTCTGTTTATACTAGTTATATTATGGTTTGGATGAAAGGTGTTCCCCAAAAGATCCATATGTGAGACAATGCAAAAATGCTAAAAGATAAAATGGTTGGGTTATGAGAGCCTTAACCCAATCAGTGAGTTGATCCCCTGAGAGAGGTTAACTGGTAACTGTAGGTAAGCTGGTAGGCTGTGGCTGAAGGAGGTGGGTTACTGGGGGCATGCCTTTGAGATATATATTTTGCACCTGGTGGGTGGAGTCTCTCTCTATGCTTCCTGGAGCCATGCCTTGACCTGCTTCTCTTTGCCACACTCTTCTGCCATGATGTTCTGTCTCACCTTCAGCCACACGAATGGAGCCAATCTTGTATAGACTAAGACCTCTCAAACCATGAACCCCTAAAATAACCTTTTCCTCCTAAAATTGTTCGTTTTTTATTCTTTTAGTCACAGCAATGTTAAAAGCTGACTAAAACAAGTTATATATGTCTTCAGATAGCAAAGTGTGTTTTTCTGTTTGTGTATAACTTCTATAAAATTCCTCAATTTAGTCTTTTCACTTTAGTTGTACTAATTGCTTTCAATCTGTGTCCCCTCTCTCCTGCTACCCCCTTCTCTTTGGCCCTCCCTCCATTCCACTCTTTCATGTGTGCTTGTGTGTGTGTGTGTGTGTGTGTGTTTGTGTTTACAATTAGTTCCCGAGTGAATTTTCTTATTTCTCCTATAACAATGCCTGTATATTTCAATTTCATAACTATAAAAGGGTTTAATTTTCTGGTATCTCTGGTTTTGTGGCACTAGTTTAAATGACAGACTTTCCCTGAAATATAATCCTTGGAATTTACCACATAATATAAGATGTAAAGAGTTTATCAGTCATTTAAGGAGAACAATTTTTTACTCAAGTATATCTGTGATCATCTGCGTCAGTGTCTACACAACTCAAGGTGTTAATTCTCCTACAATATTTGTCATTCATAAGGTAGTTATTTTGTAAGCTGCAGATATTAAGACTTCCTGTATTGTACCCATAAAACTTCTATCCACTTGTCATGTTGTTTTAATGGCCATCAGAAATATTGTTTTTACAAATAGTCAAATATATGGAAACACAAGAATGTAACATTTCAAAATTATTAGGGAAATTAAAATATTTTAAATTTGACTTCTTGAATAATCTTGGTTAATACATATCTGTTCTGCAAAAACTATAGTGACACCTTTTGTTCTCATTTTAGCATCTAGTACTTTTTTGATAGTAATTATTCTTAATTGCTTTCCATAATCTAATATGTGACATTGCTTCTGAAATTAACTTGTTGCACAGAGAAGACAAACAGATCAATTTACAGTTGCCACTTTAGGCAGAGAAGTTAAGGATTTCTTTGGTATTAGGTAAATCTTTTTAACGTCATGTACAAATCATGAATGTAGAAAATCAATACAAAAAGTACAAACTCCAGTTTTCCAAACTGAGCTATCTCATGTACTTTCAGGCTCATCCCCCTGGAAAATATAAACACATAGCCTCAGTGACGTATATCTGTAAAGTTCTCTCACTAATTAGTCTTCAGTTACCCTCCAAAGCTTATTCGTTTAGTCTAATTTCCAAGTTTCAGTGTAGTTTTCTCAGACATCCCTAATTTTATGCAGAAACATAAAATATTTTCTCTACAGCTCCAAAGCATGTTACAACCTTCTACCATAACTGGAATTTTTCAATTCTCCCTTAATTCTGGTAATTTTGGCTTCACATGAGCTTCTATTATCAGAGGCATAAAAAAAATTTTTTTTTGGTACTGGGAATTGCTCCCAGGTGTGCATTACCATCACTAGCTACATCTCTAGTCCTTTCTATTTTATTTTATTTTACTTTCTTGGAGACAGGGTCTTCCTAAATTGCCAAGACTGGCCTCAAAGTGTGATCGTCCTGCCTCAGACTCCTGGGTTGCTTAAATTAATCCATAAGCCACCAGGCCTAACTATGTTTTCAATTGTTAAGACTTCATGATGTATTTTTCTATATTTATCTGCAACATGTCATATTTAATCTCTGGTAAAAGTCTGTATTTGAAAGTCTTGTTTATTTTTAAGAATAATTTCAGCCTACTTATGCTTGTGGTTTGCATGCTACATATTTTTTTATTATTCCCTTTTAATTTTTCTGTATTTTGAATTATAAATTATTTTTAGTAGGTAGCACATAGTAATTTCTGTCCAATATGTGACATAGGATATGTGTTGGATTGTACTCTGGACATATCAAATGCTAAATTGTCTTTTAAAGAGTATTTAGACCATTACTCTTTTATATAACTATTGATGTGTTTGGGTATACTAAATTTATATACTTATCATTTATTTCCTGATTGTTCACCCTTTTTGTTTCTTGGTTTCATCTCTTTTTTTGTCATTTTTTAATTGTTTAAAACATCATAAATAATATGTTACAGACTACGATTGCTCTGAGGATTATAATATACGTAGCTAACTTTTCAGGTTCTATTGACTGCAGATTGTGTCATTTTGATTGAAATGTGTAAGGCCTGACACCATAAAGATTCTTTCTATCTGTCTGTTTTCTTTATGCTATAGTTATGCATGCATTGTAAACATTACCTTAAGATTTTGCATGTGTAGTTGTATATGTATGTATCTATCAGTGTTTACTATAAGTCTATAAGTGTCTGTGTGCATATATGTATTCCTTTCTGGTATTATTTCCCTGTAGACTGAAGATCATCCTTTAGTCATACTTTTAGTTCCAGTGTTCATGAACTCTTTAAGTTTTTTATGATTTGAGGATGGCTTTGCTTTTCTGTCATTAGTGAAAAATATTTTCTCGGGATACAGAATTCTGGGTTAGAAATTTTCTTTCAGCACTTTAAAGAATGGTGTCATTGGTTTTTATTTTTTATGTCTTTGATGCTAGATCTGAAGTCATTTGCATTGTTGATGTGGTATATATATGTCATTTTTTTCTAGTTGTTTTGAACATTTTTTTTCTTAAATTTTGGTTTTCAGAAATCTGTCTCAATATTGTGTAATGGGAATGTGTTTTGTTTTAGACTTTGGTTTTTCTATTGTGTTTCTCCTATTTGGAGTTGATATTTTTTCTGAGTTGTTTCTTTTTATTAATCTGTTTAAGTTTATATACATATGTATATATATTATAATATATACATATATGTATATATATACATGTCTATATGCATACATGTATATATACAGATATATATTCCAAACCCAAGTTCTTTGCCAGAAATGTGTTATGCAAATGCTATGCAAATGTTTTCTTTTAGTCTGTGTCTTTTTTTCCTTTTATTGGTTCTTTTTAGTTATATATGACAATAGGAAACATTTTGACATAATTTTAAAAGCATGGAATATAATTTGTTCTAATTTAAAACTGTACTTTACCCTTTCCTCTCCTCCTTCCTCTGCCTGTTCCCTTCTCTCTATTCTACTGACCTTTCTACTATTTACTTGCAGTTTTTTTTTAAATTAGTGTCTGTGGATGTACATGATTGTGAGTTTCACTAGCTATATTTATAGGAAAATTAGGTCAGATTAATTCTGTGTTTTTTCCTTATCCCATCCATTCTTTCTCTACTTCAATCCCCTTCCACAACTCTACTGATCTTTCTCTTAATCTTTTATCCTCCACCCCTTATTTTGGATTAGCTTCTGCACATCAGAGGAAATATTCTACCTCTGACTCTTTGGAACTCTCTTATTTCACTTACCATGATAGTTTCCAGTTAAAAATGTATTAGGGTGTTCTAGATAAACATAACCAATAGAATATATGTACATAAATATTTAAGGACATTTATTATAGGAATTGACTCTGGAAATTATGTAGGCTATGGATACCCTCAGTGTTCTGTCTACAGCCTGGATACACAGAAAATTCAGTGTTATGAAGTTCATTCCAGGTATCAAGGGCTAAGAACTTGGGAGTTGATGTGTAAATCCCAGTCTCAAAGCTCATGTAATGAGGCAAGGATCAAGTGGAAAATTCCTCCTTCTTCTACATTTTGTTCTATTTGACCATCCCACCCCCAATAACTTAGATTATGCCCAATCCTATTGGAGAGGGGAAGCTGAGCCCATTAATTCAAATGTTAATGTCATCAAGAAAAACTCTGACACACCCACCAGAAGCTGTTTAATCTGATCACCACAGGGTCCACTCAAATCCACACATGAAATTACCCAGTACAGGAAATTGGTGTCCTTATTGCTTCAATTTTTTTAATTTGAGGCACTATTTTTTTGTTTTGTTTTGTTTGTTTGTTTCCCCCTAAACTTTGCTCATTATCATTGTGGTATTTTATTCTAGCTGAACCTGTCCAGCATTGATTCCTACACACAACTAAGGTGCTCAGCTTCCTCAATTCTCTACTGTCCAGGTATCCCCCCATGGGCCACATGTAATATTTCCTTTTTTCAGATTTTACAGTGCGGATTTCTGTGAGCTGAATTCTGTCTACATCAAAAAACATGTTGCAGTCATACCCCTTATACCTTGATATCTTACTGAATTTTGAGACACTCTATCATTGGGCTACTTATTTTTATTTTTAAGTTCCTACTCTTCATTCATATGCAAAAGACTTATACCAGCATATGGATCAAGAACTTCAATTTCTGATACGAAAACTATTTTATGTCCCTTTTATTTTAAAATTTATTGCCACATCATAGCTATTTCAATATTATATTTTACTATAAAATTCTACAGGATTAAGTCTTTTTTTCTCATATTCATTTTTTAAAAGAAAAGTGATAACCAAATATATCTGTAAAGTATCACTAAAATCATTAAAAATAAATATTTTTCCTTCTTAGATGTCAATCTTTCTTAGCCTTCTCGCATAAAAGTCAGAGCCAATATAAACATTGATTGACTGGTATCTCTGTTACCCCAAGGATCTCATAACAGATTTCTATCTGGGACTTTTTCTAAATTTAGTATATATCTATGAATTCATGTTGCCTTATCAATAACTGTACCACACACAAAAATACTGCTAGAAAGATATAATTCATACTTAGTACCCTATTTTAAAAACTTTGGTACAGCTTATTCCAGTATCCAACGAAAACACAATAAGGGGGTGGGAGTAGTGGCTCAGTAGTTATAGCGCTAGCCTGGCATGTGCAAGGACATGAGTTCAAACCTCAGCACTACGTACACAACAAAGTGTCAACAAAGTATCCACAATGAAAACCACATGAAAAACTAAATAAAACTGATTCTCTCACTCTCTCTCTTTCACTGTCCCTCTCTTTAAAAAAGAGAGAAAGAAGAAAAAAAGAAAAGACAACAGGAAAAATTTGCAGTATTCTGGGCTATAAACTATTAAGATGATTTTTCTAAATTGCATATATTATCTGACTTCATTATATTCATATAAATAGCAAACATGCAAGGAAATATGTATTAGGTTGAATTTTATTAACTATACAAAGCATGAAATTCTGAAATTTTGTTTTATGAGAATATCTAATATTAGGAGTAAAATTAATATTCTTTCAAATTTGTTTCAGAGTTACTCTGATAACTAATCCTTGTTAAATTCTAAATATGTTTTCTTGTTATTATCCGCTTTGAATTTTTCTTAATTCCTCAGAAGAATTTGAAGATACATATCTGGAGTTTGCCTTCACTGTTTCAAACTCTTTGCCACATATTACATTGTCTCAAGCTATTTTGTTTTTCTCTTTCTCTTAATTGTAAAGAGTTTGGAATGAGTCATTTACACATTATCATTTTCTTCACATTTGCAAAGGTAACAAACAATGGTTCCTCTAGCACATTTGTGAGTCTTCTACCTTCTGCCAATGCCTTTCTATAAGACATTAAGTCTTTTGAACCAACTTTACTGTCATGACCTCTTCAAATACATATTTGGCTTTCTTTCCCACTTACTCATTTTACATTATAATTTCTACATATTTTCCCTTTTTGTTTTTCTTAGAATTTCATTGCTCTATTTTCGTTTTTTGTCCTATTCTAATTACTCTTACAGATTCCACTTTCTAGTATTTATATCATTTACTTGTGTAAATCTTTTTATAGATAAGGCTTTAAAATCAGAGATAATCAATTAACTCAAGGTGTAAGCATAATGATACCATGAAATTCCAACTAACTGTGATAATTTGTATTTTAATTGAGGAGGAAATGGTGACTCTTGAATTTCTCTTTTAACATCTATAGTCAAGGAAACATAGATTTATTCATTCACTTTTTAAATCATAAACTTTCATCAGTTGAATTCCTAAAAACCAGGTTCTCATCATTTAAAATATTTGATTTATAGATTATTAATCAAAATGTTATGAGTAATAACTACAACCTCAGATGTCTACAATGACCCTAAGCCTATAGAATCAAATTCTTCATGGAACGTAATCTGATATTTGAATTTTTTTTTTTTTTTTTAGAGAGAAGGACAGTGAGAGAGAGAAAGAGAATCAATTTTTATTGAGTTTTTCACATGGCTTTCGTTGATCTGACACTTAGTTGTGTAAGTGGGTTGCTGGGGTTTGAACCCGTGTACTTGCGCATGCTGGGCAAGCGCTGTAATCACTGAGCCACCGCTCCAGCCCCTGATATTTGAATTTTAACAAGCACTCTTTGAATGCTAAATGTTAAGAGCCATTGGTCAAACATTACAATCATGTTTTCAGTTATGACCTATGTTATTTTAGATCAAATTGCAAATCACTCTGATTTAATTTCTTTTGAAAAATAATACCAATCTTTTACTCTAATCTTATTCATCAGCACCCATGAAATTACTCTAAAATAGTGGTCTTCATCTTTTATTAAAATGTTACTTTTCTGTGATAACTACATATAATCTTTTAATGCACCAACCCAAAACTATATTTTAGTTTCTTATGGTCCTTAAACACTGATAGGGAGGATCTATGGAAACAATCCACAATGTAGCCTGTGTTAAACCCCTGAGAAGTCAAATGATATTTATACTATCATTTAATTCTGGAAAATTTATAATCATATACACACATTTATATATCTTATAGGTGTGTAATATAGAAGAAACAAGAGACAGGGGAGTGGGCATTGTGGGGGAAACTATGATTTAAGACCAAATACTTATCATATTGTCACTTCATACTCATTTAAGATTCATTGACAACTCAAAACAGTAATAAAAATTAAAAAAAGAAATGAAAAAATAGTGAAAAGTGAATTTTAAGAAAAATGGAATATGTCATTATTTATGAGATACAGTTGCAAGATACTGCCTAAGATATTTGAATAAGCTATACTGCCTGCCTTTACAAAAACATAAACGTTTAATCCTATTGTCAATTATATCTAAAAATAACAAGGCATGATAGGATGGGAGGAGAAGAGGAAATGTTGGAACTAAATTAAAATAAGGTACACTCCCAGCACTTCTAAATATGTCACTGTAAATACTATAGTCATATATATAAAAAATGTTCCTCATAGGGATAAAAATTATGTCACTGTAATTGGATATTTCAGGAAAAATATAGGACCAAGGAAGAGAGGCAAGGGATCTGGGAAACAGGAGGCGGGAGGTTGGGGGGTGCAGGGGGAGGTATTGACCAAATTGTATTGCTGTATTGTGTGCATCTATGAGTATGTGACAACAGATCCCATTATTATATACATCTATAATGCACCAATAAAAAATAAGGAAAAAATACTAAAATATACAAAAGAAGAAATATTCATTTATTTTCTTTTTCACTAGTTTTCATCTATTGTAATTCCAAAATTTTTGAATATTTAAGGACAGGATTAGGTCTTCAGAAACACATTTGAAGTGCTGGTGCCTGAACCAATATTTCTATAGGAGATATTCAATATATTTGATGAATTGAGGGGAAGTAGCCTTCTTTCCTGATAATTGCTTTTCAATATTAGCATGAACTTGCTTCATTAGTGTTTTAATGTTTCATTTGCATTCATTTATCTTATTGACTCTTATTATACAATGCATTTTGGAAATTTTTTAATGGATTTTAAGATTCATGCCAGGGATCTCTTCATCATTTTGGTGTTCTGAACTATGTGATATTCTTGTATGTTACATGATTTATTGTTTTATTCACTGTTCCTCAAGATACTATATCTAAACATATTATTAGTTGTAGTTCTTGTGTAACATTTTTTGTGCTAATATCAATTCAAACAACAGTGGACTAAAATAAAGCTAAATTGTGTGTGTGTGTGTGTCTGTGTGTGTGGGTCTACTAGAGAACTCCTCAGGTCCTTCAATGTATTAATCAAAAATTGAATATATAATTTAATGTTTAAAGTTTATTTAACCTGGCAAAAATACAACAAAATAAAGTGGAACAAAAGTATTTGTGTATGTATATATATATAAGTGTATGTATGTATATATATATGCATGTGTGTGTATATATATATATATATATGTATATAACCAGAACAGTATATATACTGTTCTATATATTTATCTCCCGAATAGTATTATTTTAATTATATGCCATACCATTAGTATTACATACCATACCATTTAGCATTCATAAAATAGTATTTGATAAATGTAAACACTGAATGTTGGGAAGCTATTAGAAAAACAATAAGAAAACAAAGCAAAATAACAATTTTTTAAATATTGGTTGGGCGATCCCTTTTTTGTGGATTAAAAATAAAGTGGAAAATAAGCAAAAAATCACTTCCCAAAGAAGTTAGGAATACTATGTAAGGATCCTAACTTTGGCAACATTCATGCAGCAGATAACTACACTTTCTTTTATGGATAACTATTTCAAGACTTCTACTCCAAATTTTCTTAGTGACAATGAAAAAATTAACATGTGCTGAGTGAGGTGTACCTCACCTGTAATCCCAGCAACTGAGGAGGTTTAGGCAAGCCTTAGGAACTTGGGGATACTCTGTCTCAAAATAAAAAATAAGAATTATTGGCAATGTTGGTCAGTGATAAAGCACTCTGGGTTCAAACCTCAGTATAGAAAAATAAATAACAGCTTAACAAGTATCCATTCTCTTCCCATTCTTCCAATGAACTCATACCTATCAATCAAATAATTATATTAGAAGATAAAAAAACACTGTAAACAATTACATTCAACAGGACCAAAATTAACACTGAATGAATTATTTTTCTCATCTTCAGGACTAGAAATTATATCTTAAAATTTTTGTATACTATTTTTTCACACAATGCAAATAGGCAGTTACTATTTTATGAATGCTTACTTGATTCTTACCTGAATGCAGAGTCAACAATGTATATGTCTTCTGTGAATTTTATTTTCATATATCAAGAGTTTGTGACCTCCTTAGTTATCCATGATGTAGTATTATGATATTCAAATTTATAGAAAACTCATTATGAATTGGAATAATATTTAACTTTTGGTTGTATGTGTTATGCTGTCATCTGTACTAAATATTTCTTGAAGAAATATTCTGTGGTATTCATTTAGTTACTGACCTGAGTGTTCCCATCTTATTTTCCACTGAAGGATCCAATCAAACTTAAGTTATTCAGGATTTGTCTATCCTACCTAGCTGGATCAGCGTTATTATGGATAAATTCCTAGTTCTGCTGTATGTCATTCATTAAATCTTGTCATTGACTTTTGATAATCTGAGTTCAAAGTTAATTGGGAGTCCTATGAAGAACAGATAATATAATTAACCAAAACATTTCAAGTATAAGTTTCCCTGCTTAAAAAAAATCATTAAAAGTAAAGCTAAACCCTTCCAGAAACAGGAGAATTTGTCTACCATCTCCAAGACTAAAAATATTTCTAGTGCTGCATCAGCATATTGTTCACAAAAGAAACACAGATCTGAATTCTGTTCATTACTCCAATAAGACAGATTAAAAATGGACTTTTGTTATTACCATTGCTTTATATTTTGTTTATATATGGAAATAATTTATTGTACCCTGTCGTGTAAGTTTAATCAGTGTTTGCAATTTTGTATTTCTGTGAAATTTCTTTCATATGATCCTTAGACCATCTATAGAAACCAGGAGGCATTAACTCAGTTTAATTGCTCCCAGATCTGGCAAAATCTGAAATCTATTTTTTTTTTTAAGAGAGAAGGATAGTGAGAGAAAGAGAGAGAGAATCAATTTTTATTGAGTTTTTCACATGGTCTTCATTGCTCTGACACTTAGTTGTGTACGTGGGTGCTGGGGTTTGAAGCCCTGTACTTGTGCATGCCAGGCAAGTGCTGTAACTGCCGAGCCACCACTCCAGCCCCTTGAGATCTATTTTTATCCTGTTCTCTGGTAGAATGTTCTATCATAAAAGTTTTCATCATTTTTACAAGGTGAATAATATATAAAAATTCAAATAAAACTTGTCATTTCAATAGATGAAACTAAATTGGACATTGAAACCATTATAATCTTTACTCTCTTTAAAACCATAAATAGAATAGGGTAGCAATTTTTAAATTTGATCATATTATTCATAAATTTTTACTTTGTTCCTCAAGTCTGTGTAGTTCCCACATTAGTCTGGAAAATTCAGTGTGATGGTTTGTTCAGTGAATCAGTTAGAATGCTTCTCTGTATGGATAAATAGATAGCTGAATGATCGATTGATAAATATAAATCACATGATAAAAAATGTAGTGTTTTGAAAAGTGAACAAAAATTACTTAATCAGGCAAATGATAAGATTAAGATTAGTTTTTCTTTTTTTTGTTTAAAAGAGAGAGGGACAGAGAGAGAGAGAAAGAGGATCAATTTTATTTAGTTTTTCATGCGGCTTTCTGTTGCTCCACACTTTGTTGTGTAGGTGGTGCTGGGGTTTGAATTTGCATACTTGCGCATTGGGCACCTTAACTTCTGAGCCACCACCCCAGCCCCAGATTAGTTTTTCTTAATGTATGTAGATGAAGTTCCTTCAGTTTGAGTCAACTGCATTTGACTTTTGCCATGCCGATAACTGTCTTTTGATAATCTTGTCTTAACTTTTCAAACATCTATATTTCAGTTATTCCTGCCATATCTTCAGTTAGTTATGATGTTGTACCCTTAAGTAATAAGAATGGGCACACAATACAAATTTATCATACTTTTTAGTCATAGTTGTCATTAATGGTATGTAGAGCTTATATAAAAAACAAACAACTTTACAGGAGTAATAATTCTTTTTCTGCCCTGGAAAAGGGCAAGAGTTAAATAACTGCAGAAAAGCACAATGATCATCTTTATAAAACATAAGTAAAACATACACTCTATTCTGCCTTTCTATGGAAGAAGGGAAGGTTTTGTCACGGTTTCTTTTTGTAACATTAGGTTTTTTTTTAGAGATGGGGATTGGACCCATAATATCAAGATAATGTAGTCTCTTGAAGAAGTATCAGCCATAAACAAGGTCATGCCATGGAAAACATCAAATAAGTAAATTGTATGATCTTAGAATTGAATAAAGATAATCATATAGTGGTTGTTCTGACATTTTGCTAACAAATGACTAAGAATTCAATTTCAAGGACGAGAAAGAACATGAGACGCAAAGGATTAGTCAAGTCCCACCTGAAATGAAATAGAATTAGTTGGGTTTCATTATATTGAGCAGAATCTGAATCTGGATTTTTTTATGTGCTCCAATGGTGATGTAAGGTGTTACACATGGTATAGTTTGTAAAGCTTAATGGAAGCATAAGATACAGCAAAATGAAGCAGAATGGAATAATTCTACACATGAGAAAATGTGAGGTCAAGAAGATGAAAATGATTGAGAAAATATTCACTGGTAGGTTTTCTACAGATTTCTATATTCTTATAGAGCTTGACATATTTTATTTTAAACACCTTTTAAATATTTAAGTTCTTAAAAATTTATGAAGTTTTTAAAGACATCATAAACATATTTACTATATCCTATAAATTTATCTTTTACATGTATTTTAGAAATACCTAATTAATGTATATTTACAAATAATAATTGTTAAGGAGAGTGTAACCATGTTAATTTCTTATTTCTTTTCTGCATTATGCTGTCCACCAAGTTGCTGGTACCTATGTTGGCAAAATAACTACACAAGAAGGCTCATAAAGTTCAATCCTAAAGTATTTATGCTATGTGGAACATTAGAAAGGAATTATTGAGAGACAATAGTACCCATGCCAGGGCAAGCACAGGAGCTATAAACATAGCAATCTGGTTCCCATATCAAGGCATGTGGCTGATTTGCATGAAGCTATAAATTGGGACATAACTAAGACAGAGAAAGTATGTGATACCAGTGGTAAAATCTTTAACCAAAATGTTGATTTGGGTAAATGCTGGAAATTTGTAATTCAAAAGTGAGATTGTCAGAGTGATGAACCTGGTTTTCCATCACCATTAATCCTCTAAGGGAGAAAAATCACAAAAAGCAAGCAGCCAAAATGCAAGCACTGTGAGGACTGAGAAGCAGCCAGAGGCATGATTTATCCTTGCCCTGGACTAACTAACCATCCACTGAATAATTGACAACTGACTTCAAGTTGAAGGTCAAATTTCCACTGTGTGCTTTAGCTTCACATACCTTAGGGAAAGATTTGATTTACATAGATTAGATGAATAAATAAAAGATAAACATGGAGAATAAATAAAAATTCATCTTCAGATAGGAATCATGCTTGCTCCTAAGGTACTTTAAGCAGAATTCTTCATGGAAGGTCAGTGAGAAATTATTTCCCTTGTATGGATGGAGTTGGAAAAACATCATGCTAAGCTAAATAAGCCAGAATCACAAAGTCGAAGGTCAAATTGTTTTCTCATATATGCGGAAGCTACAGAGAAATGTGGAAATTTAAAAAGTGGGGGGATCCCCTGAAAATGGAAGGGAAATTAATGGAGGAAGCGATTATGAAGGAGGGAGGAGGAAGGAGGAACAAAGAAAGAACTGTGGAATGAAATTGACCAAGTTATGCTGTGTACATATGAGTATACCATAGTGAATATTTCACCTTTATGTATATCTATGAAGTACCAATCAAAAAGCAATGAATAAATAGAAGGAATAGAAGTGGAGAAAATAGAGCAGTGGGGAGGGAGGAGGAGAGTGAAAGGGGAAGTCCTGGAGATTGTAATGGAGAAAATTGCCTTCCATCCATGTGTGATTATGTCAAAATGAACCCCACTATTATGTATAACTTTGATGCACTAACAGAAACATAAAAATCAAGAATGTAAGCTAGTGTTCTCCATAACACAAGAAGAAAATGAGTAGAGTACAAACAATTTGCTTATGCCTAAGAAACTATTTACAGCTTGTTCAAAATACAGTTGGGAACAAAGACAAAGAGCAGGGGGTTATAAATATATAAGTTTTTATCAATTTTGTGTATCATGTTTGGAATTTTTCTAGTTGAAATAGTAGAGTTTTGCTTAGAATTCTTTTTCACATGGAAAGTTTTTTTTGTTTGTTTGTATCATTTTTAGTTTTTTTTAAAGATAAAGGCAGAGAGAGAGAATTTATTTTATTTTTTTTTTTCATCTGGCTTTTGTTGTATAATGTTTTATGTGTGGTACTGGGATTCTAACCCAGGTCCTCTCTCATGTCAACTGCTGAGCCACTGCTCCAGTCCTGTGTAGAAAGTTTTAAATTCTGTGATAATAATTTGTTAATTCTATAGATGTTTATTTCAAAATGTTATTGCTAAAATCAATGAAAAATATAAATGGCTCCCTTATGTCATAATTATTATACTTAAAAATTCCATTAATTCATTTAATCTTTTAATTTTACATTTTCTTCAGTATGTTAATAACAGACCAAGAAGTTATTTCCACAGGTTCTTGTATTAAGGTATTTTTTATAGAATGAAAATTCAATTTGAATTATAAGATAACTCTCTTTGAATATATTTTTATAATTCCTTACAAAACACTTTTGCTTGGCTTTTTTAATAAGTCAATTTGCTGCACATATAGGATTCACACATTTTTTGGAGGGTGCGGGAGGATCAGATTGTGTGTGAAGAGGTTAGAAAACATTTGAAACCACTGGGATTATTAAACGCCTATCCTTTTAAGGTGCATCTGATGTGGGGTTTTTGAGATGAGGCCAGATTCTCTGCTCCCACTGGTGAATGGCATCTGGGCCGATACAGATTCCAGCACCCAAAATAGCCCGCTTCTGGCGTTTGCAGACATTCCCAATTAAAACTGGAACTTGGGCTGATTGCAGGTCCCTCAGGACACTGCAACCCAAAAGTGTTAGCAGCTACCCAGCTAAGTGCTGGGATTTCTGTGGTCCATTGCAGCTCTTGGTGTGGAAACACACCCCGGGAATTCGGCGCCAATCTTCTGGGTCCTTGTCTCATGAACTTGAAGAATAAAATCACGGACAACCACGGAAGGAGGAGTAAAAGGAGTAGGATTTATTTAGGAAGAAGAGCAGAGACTCTGCAAGGTGGAGGGGCACCTGGAAGCAGGACACTGTCTAACGGAGGTTAGGCCAGGGGTTATATAGATTTGGGGTATGAGCATAATTAACATTCATGCAAAGCAGGCATTGAAACTAGTCAAGAGCACCATTGGTTAAAACAAAAGGTGGCAAATACTTCCTAGTATCCACCTGTGACCACCCCCATCTTAGTCAGGGATTAGGGTGAGCCTCAAGGTCTTTTTGCATTTGAATGCCCTGAGCTCCGCTCTGTCAACCACTCTCTTTCTCCACCAGCTAGCTCTTGGATAGGGGCCCTCTGTCCTGACTACCTAGGCATTTCACTGTCTCTCCTAATCTGTCTCACATCTATATTTTTGTTCTGTTTTTTTTTTCCAGTTTTCTAGAAGACATTTTGCTTGTTATATTATATGCATATAATATCCATTGAATGGTTTTCTTTTCTTTAGCTGAACTTTTTAAAATTTATTTTTCAAAGAACATTTTTTTCTTTTTTTAAGAGAGAGAATCAGTTCCATTTCGTCTTTCTTCTGGTTTCTGTTTCTTCAACACTCTGCTGTGCATGTGGTACTGGGGTCCAAACGTGGGTCCCTGCACATGTCAGGCAAGCGCTCCAACTGCTGAAGCACTGCTCCTGCCCCGCTAAATTTATTTTTAACTGATACATAAATGTCGCTATCCCAGGCGTCTGTCCCTGAGGGACAGGCGGGGCAATCCGAACCAGCCGGATTGCCCCCTAATCTGGAGAACCCCCCCTCGCTGGGAGTCCCTTCCCACCCGGGGAAACAAGTCAGTCAACCTCGCAGTGGATGGCAGCTCAGAAATCTGTTTATTACTAAGGCTCACGGGTTTTTACAGGGAGGGGAGACAGCCAAGGAATCAATAATCCTTCTAAGGGAGTTGCCAGGGGTTATGCAGATTTCGAGTAAAGACAAACAACTAGGGAACAGCCTGTGGTTAGCACATTCCAACCCACCCTAATCTTCTTTGTGCATAACAATTAACAAGCTAAACAAAGCACCACCTAGCAGCCCTTCCTGAAAGAACTTCTGGAAATAGTAACAAGATCACTCTAGGGCAGCTGATGAAATGGAGTGAAGGTCAGACCCCAACACATAAAAACAAAAATTTGATATATTTGAGGATTCAATAGCTGCATTGTATAATGCTTAATTCTAGTTAAATATATTTATCCCCTTATTTATCATTTCTTTATGCTGAAAACTTGCAAAATCTTTTTGTAACTTTTTAAAAACATATAGTAGTTTTCATTATCTATACTAACTTGCAATGAATTAGCACACCAAAACCACCCATCACCTGCTCCCCATTCTCTCCCATCTCCATAATCTCCCCAAACTCTGATAACCACCATTCTCTTTTCAAATTCTATGAAATCATTTTGCTTTTGTTTTGTTTTCTGCTTTTTTGTTTGTTTATTTTTATGCCCCTCTTGAGTGAGGTCACACAGTGCTTGCCTTTCTGTTTCTGGTGTATTCACTAACATAATGATCTCTAATTCATGTCATTGAAAATGATAGCCTTTCATTCATTTTTATGGTTGAATAATAATTGTTTTTGTGTATGTACTACATTTTCTTTATATATTAATCAGTTGATGAACACTTAAATCATTTCCATTTCTTGGCTACTGTGATTAATGCTGCAATGAATATGGGAGTGCAGATACCTCTTCAACATTCTGGTTCATTTCCTCTGGATATCTACCCAAGAGTAGAATTGCTAGATCATGGACTAATTCTACTATAAAGGTTTTGAAGGGGCAGGGGTATAGCTCAGTGGCACAGCACTTACATAGCATGCTTGAGCCCCTGGGTTTGATCTCCAACATCACTGTAAAATGTATTTGAAGAATCTCTGCAGTGTTTCCCACAATAGCTATACTAATTTATACTCCCAACAAGAGTGCATGAGTTTTCCCTTTTCTCCAATTCTTGCCAGCACTTTTTGTCTTTAGGTTTGTACATTTTTTATTTAATTATCATTGTTACTGGAGTGAGGTGGTATATCATTTTGAGCTCTTATTTTTCTTTTCTTTCCTGAATGATTAGCAATGTTGACTAATTTTCATGTACCTCTTTGCTATTCACATGTCATATTTTGAGAGATGTCAAATTAGATCTCCCCCCTATATTTTATTTATTTATTTATTTATTTTTCTATTGAGTTGTTGAAGTTTCTTCTATAAGCTGGATGTTAACTCTGTCAGACGCTTACTTTGCAAATACTTTCCCCCATTCTGCAGGTTGTCTCTTCAATCTCCTAATTATTTTCTTTGCTGCACAAAATCTTTTCAATTTTATGTGATCTCTTTTGTCTTTTTTTGCTTTCTTTCCTGTGCTCTTGTAAGACTTTCAATGCTTTGGTTAAATTTGTTCCTAGGTGTTTAATTTATTTTTGTTTCTATTGTAAACGGAACTGATCTATTTTGGTTTCCATTTCAGATAATTGGTCACTGGTATGTAAAGTGAATAATTATTTTTATATGCTGATTTTCTTTCATTCAATTTTACTGAATTTTTTCTTATTTCTAATAGTTTTTGGTGAGGCATTATGGGACTTTTGCATATAAGATCATGTCATCTGCAAGCTATAACAATTTGACTTTTGACTTATTTTTAAGTTTGTATATCCTTCATTTGTTTCTCCTGCCTTATTGCTCTGGTAAGGACATTTCAGTACTATATTGAATAAAAGCAATGAAAGTGGATATCTTTGTTTTGTTCCATAGCTTAGAAACTTTTCATATTTTTCAGCACTCAGTCTGTTAGTCATTGCCTTACTTCACATGAGATTTATTATATTGTGATCCATTCCTTCTATATCTCATTTTATCAGATTTTTCATCATAAAAAGTTTGACTTTTACCAAAGTTTTCTCTGTATTGGTTGTGTGTTTGTGTGTGACTGTCAATCTATGCGTGAATATTTCACTCCTTTTGTGTCATATAACATATTTTTTGATTTCTTTATAATAAACCATCTTTGCGATTTATTTGTTGATTTTGAATAAGCTTTTTTTATTTTTTATTTTGAGCAACCTTACAAGATTTTAACAAAAAATATAAAATGTGTATAAAATATGCATATATTCTGGATATTGCAATTATCCCCAGGAGTGTCCCCCCAATTACCCTCCCTTATCCCTCCCTTCCCCTTCCCATTATAACTCTAAAGAAAGTATTAGATTGTAAAGCATTACATCTTATCTGGATTTAACTCATGCTACTAGACCAACTTTCTCATTGTCCAGGGTCTAGTCCCCACCTCCACAGATGAGTGGAGACAATCGACCCTTAGATCTCTGGGTTAAGCTGATTTTACTCATCATGATCTCTTCCATAACCATCCATTTACCCTCAAAGGCTGCAATATC
>PVKS010019734.1:0-18188 GCA_004027875.1 Aplodontia rufa
CAAAATGCCCTATTATTTGTCTTGTGACTGAGGAGATTGGATGGTGCTGCCTGTAATATCAGAATTAGATAGGGATGCTGTATGGAATCTTTGGTAGGTCTTTACAAGTGAATACTAACACAGAGCTTTAACAATTTTGGAGCAAAGATTTGCCTCCTCTGCAGAAATCTTTTCTCCTTTTGAAAAACAGCTTCAGCCTTGCTACTTGGAAAGCCTTAAATAACTGAAAGCTTGAATGTTGACTATCAGGTTACCAAACTACGTGAGCTGCCTATCATAAGCCAAGCGTTTGTATCAAGCCAGCATGTTGGGTATATACAGCAGCACTCCATCAAATGGAAGTAATGTGAGAGGTCGGCTCAAACTGGTGTTGAAGGCAGAAGTTTGCATTAGCAGGTGTCATGTGTGCTCATGGCCTGTATTTCTGACCCTTTTCTTCCTCCATCTAAACCTGTACATGCAGTCTCATGGTGAGCTCCCTATCACCAACCGACTAAAGAACCACTATACATGGGATCTGACTTATAGGTATTTCTTTGTGATACACTGGCACACTTCCAAAGAGGAAAGCTGCTTAGGGATAACCCTAAAGGACCATGTGAGGGAAATCATCAGGGCAATGCACCTGTTTGCATATTTTTTTTTAGGCCAAAGTAAACAAAGACATAAATCTACCCTACTCCACACATGCAGCACTTAATGTTTGGATGAATAGTCAGAGACTTGCAGGTAACACACAACCAGAAAATTGGTCACAAGACAATCTGAGGAAGAGATAGACGAATAAAACTCTGATTATATACAAAGTATGGAGATATTTGTGACTTAATGTTCACTGAAAAATGATAACAGCAAAGGAGGACTTTAATAATGTGAAAATTTCCTTTTCTTTGGCTATAAGTCAGTTCCTTTTCTCAGCTACTGTTGTCCTAGCAAAATGAACACAGAAAGTGGTCATGGAAGAATTAGCATGGAAGTTATGCATGGGCTCAACAGCACAAAACTGATTTTGACATAATCACTGCTCAGTGTCCAACCTGCCAACAGGCAAAATGTGAGATACTTACATGGCACCATTCCTCTGGAAGTCTTGCCATTTACCCGTTGGCAGGGTGATAATTTGGACCACTTGTATTGTGGAAGGGTTGATGCTTTATTTTCACTGGAATAGATATTTCTCTGAATATGGACTTTCCATCTCTACCTCCAATGTGTCTGCCAAAATCATCATCCAGGGTTGTTTTGAATCTAAGTCATCCATTCAGAATACCTTACTAAACATCACAGAGTTCTACACAGCATTACTTCTGACCAAGGAACTTATTTATATAACAAATGCAATGTGACCATGAGCTGATGTTCATAGGATTTACTGATCTTATTTTCCTTATCACACTGAAGCAGCTGGCCTGATAGAACTATGGAATGGCCTTTTGAAAATTGAGTTGTGGTGCCAACTAGAGAACAACACTGTTGGGAACTGGAATAATGTTCTCCAGGATTTTGTATTCTTTGTAAACTGAGACCAATATATGGTACTGTTTCATCCATAGGTATAATTCCAGGGGTTTATATATGAGTTGCTAATTGTTCCTACAACATTTGATTGCTGGTTTGGAGGGTTTTGTTTGTTTGGTACCAGGGATTGAACCCAGGATACTTAACCTGTGAGCCATATCCCCAGCCCCTTTTTTTTTTTTTGTAATTTTTATAATTTGAGGCAGGGTCTCACTAAATTGCATAGGTCCTTGCTAAGTTGCTGAGTCTGATTTTGAACTTGCAATCATTCTGTCTCAGCCTCCCTTGTCACTGGGATTACAGGTGTGCACCACTGCACCTGACTGGAAGCTTTATTTCCTACTTGGAAGGGGCAAAAATAGCTTGATTCGACTGATTGTTGAGACTGACTCCTGACCACTGTGGAACTCTGTGCCGCCTAACCAAGTATATCCAGGAGGTATACTTGGTATCTTCCAGGAATATCCAGGAGGCCATTTTTCTATTGGGTCAAGTGGGTGGTAGTTAGGTTGCTACTACATTAGAGACATAAAAATATGCTTGAAACAGCGGAAATATTTTGAAGTGCCATGGCCCTCCCATATTGTGTGAAAAAATGTAATTTATAAAACCTCTGCAACTGACAGAAGTAACATAAATGATTATTGGCATTTCCAGGCTTAAAATCCAGCATCATAGTAATGAGAGTGGAATAAGAATGTTTTCTTTCTTTTTTTTTTTTTAAAGAATGTTTCTTGATGAACCTTGGCTCACGTGCCACATCCTACACAATAATTGTGAATACTAATTGTAAAAGTCAGAGTAAGCCCTAAGAACTAGGATGGCTCATCTAAAGCTCATGTATTATAAATGGAAAAGTCCATAAGGAAAAGAAGTGTCCTGTTGTTAGGATGCTTGGTAGTGAAAAATCAATATATCTCCAATATGGTTGTTCAGCAAACACACTTTTAATCTACGTTTCCATATTTATCTTAATGTGTACATTATTCCTATGTATTAGGCAACTATTTTATATCAATAAAAGTCCATCTTCTCTAGTATATTTTGTTTAATTACCCTCTGTGCCTCTAGATCAGGATCTTTCCTTTGTGCCTTTCTATCAGTTGAAGATGTAGCTTCTTATGGTGGTGGTTCTTTTTATAACTAAGTGGTGTATTTGTTTAACCACCAGGAAAAAAAATAGACCATGATGGAAGAAATAAAGTAAAATATCAATAAAATTTTTACAGGTAAGTGAGAGGAAGGGAAGATTAAATAGTGGTTCCACTCATCAAGGAATGCAAGTTCTTCTTGTACCAGAAGGATAGTGGGTAACTTGATTAACCTATCTGCATTATGAAGGAATTTACTTGAAATTTCCTTCTAGTGGCCACATTTGGAATTGACATTGGAAATGACCCCTTTTTATGTTAATAACCCACTTCCTACTGGTGAAGTTTTGGTGGTGTAGAGCATACTTAGGGATTGAGTACTTCCAAGGATTTTCTTGCCAGGTTTGGAGTTTCTCTGGAAGAAAAACTTTCTTAAAATCTTGAAAGGTGTCCATTTAATTTGCCTTTGGTTGATACCATAGACTAATAACTGGAACTTAAGATCATGATCTCCAGAGAGTCTGTGTTTTCTTTTGCTTAGTATTAGATCTCAAAGTCCTACCCATAGCTTAGCTCTTAGCTTGAAGGTTTATGGTGGCACAGAACAGTTGTTTGGAATTGGCAGTGATAATTAATCTTCTCCACATCTCTAGGTGGCCTGAAAGGGAAAGTTCTTTCTACTGTTTTAATTAAGATAATTAGATTTAGTTTGTCTTTTTTACCTAAAATATTCTAACATCTTCAGGCAGGGAAAAATACTCAAGTTTCTTGGGAAGGACCTGGGCAATATTATTACAATTTCTCCCAAGTCTTATTTTGGTTGTTGTGAGCCTCACTGGCTTTCTTTGCACTAATTTTGTCTTTGGGTGGAGAATTATCCTTTCTCAGTTTTCAGTGTTTGACTATTTGAATCTCAATTCGGATCATTATGCCATATTTTCTTCTTTGTTTTTTTTCTTCAGTGAAAAGTATCTTATTTTTTTAAAGAGGGGGGAGAGAGAGCAAATAAATTTTATGTAGTTTTTCATGTAGCCGTTGTTGCTCCAACACTTCATTGTGCATGTGGTGCTGG
Organism: Aplodontia rufa; assembly: GCA_004027875.1. Classification (NCBI taxonomy): domain Eukaryota; kingdom Metazoa; phylum Chordata; class Mammalia; order Rodentia; family Aplodontiidae; genus Aplodontia; species Aplodontia rufa. The sequence continues at coordinate 3,682 of PVKS010019734.1, forward strand.
GGTTCGAACTCGGGGCTTCGTGCCTGTCTTAATGGCTGAGCCTCTGCTTCAGCCCCTTCCTTTGCTTTTAAACAGGCAAGTTTGAGAGAACTGTTTAAGATATTGCAGCAACTAACATTTTTCTACCAAGTTCCCTAAAGTTGTAGCCTTAGGAGACACATAACCTGAATCTAAAGGCAACAGTTTAACCCTCTGCTTTTCTGTTAGCATAGATGGACTATGTTTTTGGTTTTACAAGGGAATATTTACTTTTGTGTAACCCGCCTCAAACTGGCCAACTCAACATGTTAAGATTTGCCAGAAATGACTGTCTTTCATATTAACCACAATATATTTAAATAGAAAAAGAAAGAAAAGATATCAATTGGTTCACAAATCTGAAAAGGTCAAGAGTAAATCTGGTCTTTAGCAATGTCATCAGAAATTTGTCCCATTTCTACCTGTTTTCCTCTGGTTTTCCTTCAATCTTAGATAGAATCTTTAAGAAGCTATCAAGCACAGCCTTGGGCAACTCCAGGCTTTCCATCTTCTAAAGGTATTCACGGTCTACAAGTTTAGTACCCCAAATGAAAAGAATCATGGCCAGCTATGCCTCTGACAGGGGTCTAATATCCAGGATATATGGAGAGCTCAAAAAACCTACCAAAAACATACTCTACCCCATTAATAAATGGGCTAAAAATCTAAACAGAAACTTCTATTAGAAGTAAAACAGAAGGCCAATAAATATAGGAAAAAACATTCAACATCTCAAGTAATCAGAGAAATGCAAATCAAATCTGTACTAAGATTTCACCTCACTCCAGTCAGATGGCAAAGATGAATACGAACAACAGGTGCTAGAGAGATTGTAGGGAGAAAGGAACACTTACACACTGGTGGTGGGACTGTGGACTATTATAACCACTCTGGGAAGCAGTATGGAGACTCCTCAAAACTCTAGGTGTAGAATCACATGACCCAGCTATCCTACTTCTATTTTCCCAGAATATATAAAATCAGTATGTTATAGGGACACAGCTTCATCAATGTTTATAGCAGCACAGTTCACAATAGTTAAATTATGGAATTAACCCAGATGCCCTTCACTGGAAGAACGGATCCAAAAACGGTGAGAGAAATACACACACACACACACACACCACCCCCAGAGTTGTTCTCAGCTTTTAAAAAGAATGAAATCATGGCTTTTGCAGGTAAATGGATGGAAATGGAAAAAATTATGCTTAGTGAAATAATCCAAAGTCAGAAACTCAAAGGTTGAATGTTTTCTCTCACATGTGGAAACTAGAGTAAAACTAAGGATAGGGTGAAAGATAGTCAAGATTATGTAATAGTCTCACCAAAGTCAGAATAATACATGGTGTGGGGGAAGTCTATATTATGAACGGGTAAAGAAAAGGCAGGAGGCAGAGAAAGGACAGATAGGGAAAAGAGGGTCTATAAATACTGGTATATATACTAGTATATTTTACTCCCCTGAGAAGCTAAATAATACTCATACAGGCATTTAAAACTAAAAATTTAAAAATTATGTATATATACATTAATATCTGTAATGGGGAGAATGCAATGGCGGTGGGAAGCCAGGGATTGGGGGTGTGTGGTCCTGGGTAAGGTTGGGCTCAAGTTACATTGTCATTATATGAGAATGTATAAATGCAAAACAATGAAAACTTTCACTATGTAAGACTATGATGTACCAATTTTAAGAAAAAGGATTAGTTTGCAAATGAACATTATTACTGAAAATATCACAGCAACCTGTTCATGATTCAGCTTGGGCAAATCTGATTTATTCTCATGTAAGAAGTCACATCCAATAAATGCCAAATGTTAAATAGAACCAGTGGCTTCGCATTTAGAAAGATTAAGGTATAAAGAAAAGGTATTGTATACAGACAGATAATATACTCAGCCTATTTCTGAGATTGTTAAAAACAGATTTTAACATGTATTCTAGGGCTGGAAATGTACTCAGTGATAGAATGTTTTCTTAGCATGTGTCAAGCCCTGGGTTCAGTCCCCAGAATCACAAAAAAAAAAAAAAAAAAAAAAAAAAACAAAAAACAAAAAACCGAAGTGCTTTCTAGTCAATAAAATTGACACATCTCTTATTTTAATTTTTTTCTTTTTCCACATTTGTATTGGCTCATTACGATTATACATAGTGATGGGATTTGTCTTTACATATTTGTACATGCATGCAATATAACAATCTAATTTGGTCCATATGACTCCCTAGCACTTCCTCTCTCCCTCTCCTTTTCCCACCCATTGTTCCTTTCCTCTACTGATCTCCTTTTGATTTTCAAGAGATTCTCCCCCACCTCTACACCTTTCTTTTCCTTTTTCCTCTCTATCTTCCACCTATGAGATAAAACATAGGACCCTTGACTTTCTGAGTTTGGCTTATTTCTCTTACCATAATGGTCTCTAGATCCATCCATTTTCCTACAAGTGACAAAATTTCATTTTTCTTTATAGCTGAATAAAACTCCATTGTGTTTTATTTTAAATTTTAGAGTAAAAATAATTTCTGTGAATTTATACTGAAATTAATCATGATTTTATCTTTGTTTTGTAGTAAAATGATTCAATATATGAACCCTTTTAATATATTTGGTGTTTTCCTCTTTGAAAATAAATGGAAAGTTCCATGTTAAATTTAAGCTCTAAAATAATTTTCCTGAAGATTCTTCCTTAGGCTAAAATGGTTAAAGTGAAGTCTTAAGCATGGAAAACTGTTTTCTTAAAATCATAATTATGAATTACAGAAAACAAAGCTCTAAAAATTGACCTTGATGGAAAATTGAGAGCTCTAGAAAATTATTTGTGCCTGTAATTGTGTTATGTGTTTTCATGTATTCTATGAAATAAAGGTAATAGCCATTAGCATGATATTTATTATGTGAAATAGAAACAATTTTTTTCTATTGTATTTCTCATTCTCTTCTTTAAGAATAAAGTAACTTCTTTCTTAATATATAATTAATGTGAATGATTTCCAGGGCAGAATTTTCGCAGTTTCTTCCTTCCAGTCCTTTCTGAGCACCATCCTTTTTTAACAGGTCCACCATTGGGACTGGTATTTTCTGTATTATATCTACCTGCTGCATATACTACAAGCAACAGAGAATATCATTTGGTTTCATATCTTATTGGTTCCTGGAATTTTTCCCATTTATTTTTGATCAAATCTGTTTTAATGTGCCTCCAAAATGAAAAGTTAATGGATAAGTAAAAAAAAAAAAAAAAGGTTTCTTTATTCCTTTTGCATTGTGCTGAATATATTGTCTGACAGAGTCTATGGTAAATTTGCTTTTTTGTTTTTGCACCCTCTAGAAAACATGTGATCTGCAGCTGATGGAGAAACAATCATTATCATCAATTCTTGTCATACTGACTACCACCAGGTATATGGCTCTGATTCTATATGAGACTCTAATCTGCCAGACGCCCAGAATCGTCCATCAATCACAACCTTGAAATGCACCTCAGATCCCATCAGAGTTAGGGACCTTCAGTTACTGTACAACCAGAATATCAAGTGAGTACTCTTCCAATAGCTCTAGTAATTTTGTGAAAATAAAAATTTAACTACTTTGTCGCACTGTGATTTGGAAGAATTGAACCAGTATAATATCCTTTTCTGTATAGAGGGTAGAATAGGCTTTAGGTCTTGGTATTGCAATTTAGATCTCCTGGAAAATGTTAGGTTTTGTCTACAGACTTTCCTCCCCTGATATCAGTTATCTCATAGTTTTTCCCATTATAATATATCTTCAACAATGTAAGATTTTATTTTCCATCTTGACTTATGATTGTGAATAATTATTAAAATGAGGCATTGTTATGCATGAAAAGCAGGAAAGAAATACAGAAGTATTGCATATGACTTGGTCAGAGAGCCTCACAAAGGACCCAGATGGATTTGGGAAGTTGTAAGACTCCATTAAATTTAAATAATGTGCTATATAAATGTTGAAAACTACTGAATCCTTTAAAACTTTAAGGAGCGAGATTGAAGGTTTAAAAAATTCATTTTCTCTCTTATACAAACAATCTTTTAATGTGCTTTCTTTCTTTTTAATTCCATAAGTCGCCAATGCGTATTTGCCTTTATTGCATTTTTTCCTGTTTTTCTTTCTTATTATATTTTAATCTCCTTTGTGGGCAGGTGCTGCTGCAATTCTTAATTAAGCCAGATGTCTCGGACCACTGAGTAAATATTAGCTGATTGAGGTATAAGGATGCGTTTTTGTGCTTGCTATCTTTCAGTATGATACACTTTTTTTCTCTAACTTTCTAACTCCACAGGCAAGAGCTTGTGAATGGAGGGTGAATTAAGGGTGGACCACAAGCTCAGGTGTGGGATATGGCATCATTATGCATATTTTATATTTCTTACACACAAACACACGTTTTGAGTGCAGAGATTATCTTTTACCACTCTGAAATTATCATGTATGATACATATTTAGTAGTTGCTCCAAAAAACAATTGTACCTTTTGATAGAATATAATTATAACATGGTAACGGTTATATTCCAATTTTTTTTAAAAAGTCTTGGAATCTTCTAGGTCATCCTTGAGCAGCTTCATGTATCTCTTCATAATCTGTATTTATTTATCACCATACAGAACTTTGTCACACCACAGGGCTTCCTTTTATTTCTCCTATTTGCCATCAAAAGAAATGTGAATAAGAGAATTTAAGATAGGAATATGTGTACCTATGTTTATTAACCCACCCAGTTGTTGGCTTGTGGCTTTCATCCAGATGTGAATAATAGGGAATGATTCCAAAGGGCAAAGTACAATCTTATACTAGAACACACTACTATTAAGATTCTGAATACAAAGTCTATTTTTTCTTAAAAGCCACTCATATTAATGTTTATAAATATGACTTTAAAAATGGTTGAAGGTTGAGGGATTTCCTGCTAGAGGGGTCTAGACAGACATATCTCAGCAGCCATCTTTTCTGTCCCATGTTGCTATGATGATAGTCGCTTTCTTTGTGATTATGGATGGTATTGTGGCACAACAATTCCTTTGCACTGCCTGTGGAACTGATGACCATATTATTCCACACAAATATATTTAAGAAGATCCTGGAGCAGAATCTCTACAAGGTAAGCATTTTTTTCCTGCTTTGTTCCTTAGGTGTCTCAAGACCTAAAATGGTACCAAAAACATAGTAGTAACTATGGAAATATTTATTGAATGAAAAATTAGAAATATAAACATAGTATTCTTGCATTTTGTTGTTTTTGGTTATGCATGTTATGTCTTGTTTTCCTTTCATAGTGATCTACTGAGGATTGATAAATAATGAGTAATGTGAAGAGATATATAATTGTCTTATCAATCAAGATGTAAAACACTCCCATTTTGAGTGTTTTTTTTCTTTTATACTATTTCTCTCAAATAGGTTGATTATCTTGGTTGATTTTTTGATGTTTGAGTTCATCACATATACATTGTAGAAATAAAATTCGGCTTTCATGAAGATTATTTGGAGTAAGTCAGTAGAGTTACTTAATAATTTTATGTGCAACTGTTTCAGAAATATTTTATTACTAGCCTGAAAACAAATATTAATAGCATTTTCTATATTATGCATACAGTAAGTGATGAGACAAGCATGCCAAAGCACTTCTATGGTAGGACTCACACATTCTTAATAGCAATGTATGATTGTTCTTAAAACTGAGAATGATTGTTCCAATAAGGACATGACAATAAACCAAAATGACACTTACTAAAGGTGAGAACCATAATTCATGTTGCAGGGTACAATTATTCACAAGTGAATTTCTGAAATACTTTTTTAGGATTCTTTTTTGCTTATCAAGTTGTTCCATTTAATCTTTGTTGCTATTACTGTAGAATGCTACCTTAGTTCCACATCTCCTTCCCACAATTTAAGAAAATGCACTCCAACTCAACACACACATAGGCATTGTGCAGTGCCAAGCCTAATGTTTCCTTTTAGTTTTATTTAGGCACCAGTACCAACTCAAATGGATACCTTGAGTCATAATGATGATGATATTAATAATAAGTACCCATTCTGGATTAATTAATTTATTTTCATAGACATAAATTATTTCTTGAATTGAGAGGTCAATAATTCCTTAAAAGTCTCTAAGACCATTGAAAGCAGGGCTGAGAGGCCAACTGTTAGCTGTTAGCCTTCCTCTCTTATCCTGGAAAGTATCCCTTTTGGTAGTTTTACTTGAAGAGCTGGAGAGTTAGTCTTTCATGTAAGGTTCTAACCTGGGAAGTTACAGAGGAACTAAGGAAGGTCTTGTGTGTGTGTGTGTGTGTTTGAGTGAACCTAATTTTACCTGTAAGAAATTACACATCATTGATCAGAAATAAATATATTATGAAAGGGAGGAATGTAAGAAAGGTTAAATTATTGAGCATATACATGATTTCAAGGTCATCTCTCCAACTTATTATTACATATTTTCCAAAGTAAGTATATTTTTTTCTTATTTCAAAGAACATAAATGAATAAGTTAAATTACAATTTCATCTGTTAACTAGAGGTTAAATATGTCAATATAAAAGTGAAACAGTATTTAGAAATTTTAATAGATCCTAGATTAACTCTGCTATAGATAGAATTCTAACCAGATATCCTAATTTTCCATAAATGAGCTCATTAACTAAATAGCATAGGAGCAAGTTAGGGGCCTGTGATATACTTAACAACAGGTGGAATTTTTTTTGTTACCTTCCACATTTACAATAAAGATACAAAAATCAATCTTGGATACTATGAATTTTATGTCATAGAAATTTAAATATAGTATTAACAATGAATAGAACCGAAGAAAGATTAAAATGTATTAACTACATTATTTTTAAGCTCACAAAAGTGACCTCAATCTACTAAGAAATAATTTAAAAATACATATTGAGACTCCATATGAATTGTCTGATTAATTTACTATTACACAAAAATATTAAATTCATGAAGCATCCTGTTCACCAAGTATTATGATAAATAGAAGAGTATTTATCCCACCCAGTGAGGCAAAACAGAGCAGCAGAGGGTCTGCTGAATAATGAAACACCTCTGAACTTCAGGTGGTCTTTATTTACCTGCTGCTTTTGCTGGGCCATCAATTACTATATTTCCCTCTCTCACAGGAACAGAAAGTGTATAGACCGGAAATTAAATTATGTAGATAAACATTTCAAGTTAATGAAAGAACAATTGCTGAAACAGTTTCCTTTCAGTCCAACATTCTTTCCTTGCTACTATTCTGTTGTACCCAAGAATTCTGTTACCAAAAATATTTGGCAAAATATTTTTTCTTGCATTATCAGATCATTCCTAATGTATATGGAACTGTTATTACTTCCTTATGTTAATCATGCTGAGTCCTTGTAAAATGTGTCCCTAATTTGGTCTTCTCTCTCTTTTATTTTTTGTTGTTTAAAGATGACATGCTCTAAAACCAATCTGGTTTTGAGATTTGAGAACTTAGAAATGCCACCAATGGAAGGTAACCTCTTTTTAATAATGATCGTGTTTTGCCATGTTTATGTCCGTAGCTGCTAAGAGAATGACTGGAGTATAATAAATATTCTCTGCAATGAATTAACTTAAGCAAATTGATATTTTTCATGAAATCATACTTTGACATCATTTACTGATCAAGTGCTTCCATTTTCTATCTGGGTGAAAAGACATCGTCTAAATCAAAAAGTAAACTGTGATGTATTGGACCAAGGATGACATTGTTGAACAGGTTAAGAATGTTGTACTTGTAAAACGCAGTCTTCAAACTCTCACATGGTATTCTTATTTTATATCAGCATATTTTATATAGTTTCAGTTGATTGATAGTAGAATGTTGTGTGAATTACTTTATGTTGTTTATATTTCATTCATCTTTTAGTGTCCCCCATATAGTCCTTTTGCCTTTGAAGCTACTATAATTTCAAAGAAAGCTTAAATGAAGAGATGTGTGCTTTTAGTGCTAAACGAGAGGAATTTTTAAAACTTTGAGTAAAATGGCTGGTTTTTAGCAAATATTAAATTCAAAAGGCTCTTCTTGAGGAAGTCCTTAGCCAGTACTACCCCCTGGGAAGCCCCTTCTTTTATACAGCAAATACGTGCACTACTTACAGTAGATGATGTGGCAGATGAGGGGGGTTGTCTTTATGTGAACAATGTAGCAGATGGGACTTGAGACAACTTGGGCAGCTCGGAATCTGGAGAAAAAGAACTCCAACTGTTAGTGCTCAGCAGAGCTCTTCAGGCATTTACTACTTTGGGGCCACGGGAGGCATATAAGTACCTGTTAAAATCAATTTTCTTCTGTCCCCAGTTGAATAGGGTGCTGGGAGGGAAGAATGATTTCACTCTCCTGCAGTATTCCTTGTTTTCAGCCGAAGGTAAAATAAGCAGCTTCTTTATTCAGACAAATAAAAGCAAACTAAAGTGATGTGCTTATTTTTTGTACTTTTCACTACGAAAGCACATATTTTTGCAGTGTCTATTTTGCCTCTATTTGTTTAAATGATGCCTGCTGATACATTGCTTTCCTCCCTGGTATTATTTCCTGTTAAGTCCTTGTGAAAACCCTGCAGACTTTCCTTCAGTGCTCTACCCTTGGGTGCTCTACACACACCCACAGTCAGTTCTTATATATGCCTGCGTATGTATATTCAGTGAGTAAATACCCGAAGGACAGCAATGTGGAATGCAGATCTGTAACATTTCTAAGAAGTTGTCTTATTTCCTAATACTGGAAGTGATAACATGGGGTCTTGGATAGGCTCTGTGATTCTAATTAGCCGCAGACAGGGTGTCAGTTTTTTGGACTCTTGCTGCAGTGTGCTTTCCGTAGGAAAGTGCAACTATTGCTAAAATGACAGGATATTTATACCTCTTGACTTTGGAATTGAGGTTTTTACTATATAGTTCCTGAGCCTTTATGACTATTATAACTCCCTAGCGTGGAAAAATCTGTTAGAGTAAGATGTACAGTCTAGAAATTGTGCTTCGCAAATCTATTCTTGAGGAACACGTAAGTTAAAAGGAATGTTTAGTGCAGCAGAGCTTGTATTATAAAATCTTGGAAATAACCTAAATGTTTCCATTTAGAGAAATGGTTAAGTAAAACTAATACTTTTATTCTATCAAATACTATAGAATAGCTAAAAGAATGAATCAGACCTATATTCAGCATTAACAACAGAATCCCAAAACATTGTATAATTAAAAATGAAAGCTGCAGATTTTCACAGTGTATAAGACATATAGCCATGAAAAAATGTTATATGGTATTTCTGCATTCCTGTGATCTGTGTGTAAAAGCATTAACAAAGAGGAGGAAATAAATATGTCATATTGTGATAGTTATTTTACACTAAATATGATTCTCAGTGAAACTTTGTGAATTTATTTATGGGAAGTTAAGTAGTGTGGAGGTTAAGATAACAGGCTAGGGCTCAAACAAGTAAGTTTTGAAACTTAGTTCCACATTTACAGGTATTAAGATCTTGGATAAGTCATTTAACCTGTGCCTCAGTTTACTCTTTTGTTTAAGGCAATTTTCTGAGGAAGTAATGAATGAGAAAATGAACAACAAAATGAACACAGGAAGTGTTCATTAAGCTGGAGAACAGTGATGTTTTTCTGCCTCCATTGGAAGTAAATGCATGGAAGTATACTAGAAATTTTATAGTTCTACAAATGAAGTGATGAGGGTTTAATCTCCCCAGTAAGCACTTTTAGATAATGTCAGAAGACTCTCACATTTTTCTTGGTCTAGCCATGGAGTAAGGGAGAGCAGAATATGGCTCTAGAGCCTGGAGGTAAAGGTGACAGAGGGGTGGGGACACATGTTTAGTGTGCTGTCCATAGGGCTGGGTACTGACAGGGATTTGGGAAAAAGGGTTTGAAACAGATATAAGTGTAGAGTATTGGTCAATGCTAACTTATTTCATAGTCGTATGGTTCTTGTACCACTGACCCTGCCTGTCACAGGAGTATCTTTCACAGGTTTTACTTAAAAAGAAAATGTATGAATTTCAGCCACCTAGGCAGGTTATGGTTTATTTATTTTTGTTTTGTTTTTCAGATTATGGTTTATTACTTTTTTTTTTTTGGTACCAGGGATTGAATCCAGGTGTGCTTAAATTCTGAGCCAAATCCCCACCCCTTTTTATTTTTTGTTTTGAAACAGTGTCTCACTAAATTGCTGAGGCTGTCTTTGAACTTTTGATCCTCCTGCCTAGGCCCCTGAGTCCCTATGATTACAGGTGTGCACCACCACACCCAGCAGTTTATCCACTTATTAAAGTTATCTTTAATGTAGGAAACTCCATAAGCTCTATTTTCTCCTTGTTGAATAATTCCATATTTGGGAAGGTTTTGCTTTCAAGTAGTTTTTTAGCTTATCACATACACGTACCACTCCCCACAGATACATTTTGCTAGGTTAGGAAAACCATTTATAACTACATGATTTTCCTCTGAATTACTAAAGGGATACTGGAAATTACTGCTTTTCAGTATTAATTGCATTGTTAGACTAACTTCCAGTAATTCCTTTACTGGAAAATATCTTCTTACCATCTCCTTTGCATCACAGATTTCCATCAATTTTGACTTAGTAAAGCCAATAGTCAAGACAGTGATTGAAATCCAAGTCAAAAACCCAGTATTCTGTTTTGCTTCTTTTTTTAAAAAAAATAAACTATCTTTGCTCTTATCCGTTTCATTCATTTCACTAGTAGAATTTGTCTTGTATTTAGACTTTAATAGCTAGTTAAATTAGAATGATACTAAACGAAATTTAATAATCTTCTATTGACTGTAGAAATGTAACCCTTTAAAATATGTCCAGTTCAGTTGGGTGTGGTGGCACACACCTGTAATCCCAGCAACTCAGGAGGCTGAGGCAGGAGGATCGCAAGTTCAAAGTCAGCCTCAGCAACTTAGCAAGTTCCTAAACAACTTAGCAAGACACTGCCTTAAAATAAAAAATAAAAATGGGCTGGGGATGTTGCTCCATGGTTAAGTGCCTTGGGTCCAATTCTCGGTCCAAAAAAAAAAAAAAAAAGGAAAAACTGGTTCAAATGGATTATCTGTATATAAGGTTTTAGAAAAAGCAAAATGAAATATTTGGTTATCAATATCCCACCTGGGATTCTATACATAATATTGAAGATGTCAACTTGCTGTATAGTTTCTTTTCTTTCCCCTTGTTGCCTTAATTTCCCTTTTTTGCACTTAGCAAAGAAGCAAGTCTCTGATTTTGTATTTACTTATATATTTTGTGAGACAAGATTTCAAGATGTTTCTCAGGTTGGCCTCAAACTCCTGGGCTGAAGCAATCCTGATGCCTTAGCTTCCTTGGGTAACCAGGACCCATCTTGAAGAACCAAATCTAATGTTCAATCTCAATAAATAAAGCCAAAGTGATAAATTAATTTCAATCCCCTTATACATTTAAAAAAATAAATTTAATTTAATAATCTTATTTAATAGATTAGGTCTTTTCAAATAATGAAATTTCTTTGGGGAGCCAGCAGGGTACCATTTGTAAAGAGGATAAATAATGATTTCCATGATTTTTTGCAAATCACTTCCTGTTAAATGCAATGGGAGGTGGTTTGACTAAACAGCCTCTAACATTCCTTCTTGATCAAAATTTCTACTGTTATGATACAGTTTTTGAATAACTTTAGTAAAAATCCATCAGAACAATGAAAACTGATGTTATTTTTAAAAAATTAAGGACTTGAATAAATTCTGGAAAATTATAATTATTAAAAGATTCATAAAGAACTTGCATGTTTAATACCATATAGTCATAACTAGTGACAATAAATCAAGAGATCTGGTATCCTTGCTTTCTTTAATTATTTTCTATATCTCTCTTATCCACTTGAAACTTTCCCTATAAACTGCATTTGTCATCACAGAATTAGGATTAACAAACACCAGGATTACTGTTCAATGATCAAAGAAATTGCCTTTCTTAGAGTAAGGGAAACACAGTTTATCCTGAGTGAAACCTCAAGAGATTAATGACTGAGTTAAAGATGTAAATACAAGTCCTTCTCAGTGTTAAACAGATCATTTGGAGATCTTATTGAATGCAGGCTGTAATTCAGGAATACTGGTATGTGGTCTAAGAGCTTATGTTTCTAACAAACTCCCTGATGGTACCGTTTTACTGGTTTGGTGATTTAAAACAATAATGTATAATTCTGATATTTAGGTTCTGGTATGGTTAGTATTCTTGGTTTGAAATCTCTGAGTATTTAGAGGTCACTTTCTCTTATGATCTTTTGGATTCTAAGTATTGAGGGTAAAGATGTGGGGTAGCAGCCTACTGTGCATCTATTATTTAACTTCCTTATTTTGGATGTCCCTGATAGTTTAATATGAACCAAGAGCAGGATGGGAAAAGAGCTGACTGCACCAGGTTTATGTGCTTTTTAATTTGTTTTACAGCAGAAATTTGCATAGACTGTTAATAAATAAATACTGTAGATATGTTTTGTAGGAAATGGAGACATTCATTAATAAGGACCTGTATTAACTTATTAAGTGTGTTAGTGAGATCTTCGTTACAGTGAAAAAATACCTTACACAGTCAACTCAAAAGGAGGAAAGGCTTATTTTGGCTTGTGATTTCATTTATTTTGGCTAATTCCATTGCTTTGGGCCTGAGGTAAGGCAGTACGTTGTGGTGGAAGGGTGTGGTAGAGGAAAGCTGCTTAGTTGTTGGACCCCAGAAGCAGACACAGAAAGAGAGAGAAAGGGAAAAGAGACAGGGGCAATATATAGATTTCAAGGGCATGGCATGTCCCCAGTGACCTAATTCCTGCAACCATGCCCATCTGTCTACAGTTCCACCACCACCTAATGGTCCTTTCAGTGATCCATGGATTAATGCACTGATGAGATTAATGCTGTCATGATCCAGTCACTTCCCCAAAGCCCCACATCTGAACATTGCTGCACTGAGGTCTAAGCATTCAACACATGAGACCAGGGGACATTGCATATCCAACCTGTAACATTAAGTTAATGTAAAAGCTGAGAACACAATCACCATTTAACTGAGAATTTTTTTTATATTCATTCCTCTCCTTGAGATGTAGCCTCAATGTTGCCATTAAAGGTGATCCCCCCATTTTTATTGGTGCACTATGGTTGTGCATAATGATGGGATTTGCTGTTACATATTCATACATGCACACAATACAACAATATAATTTGGCCAATATCCCTCCCCAGCAATTCCCCATTTCCTCACCTTCTCCACTCCCTGATCCCTTTCTTCCTTTCTTCTACTGATCTCCCTGTAAGAGAGATCTTATAGATGTGTGTGTGTATGAGAGATATCTATATATATAGTTGTTATTCATTGTGTGCGAATTATTTATCTTAGAGATGCAAACTGTACATCTTTATCCCCACTTTTCATTCCCTCTTTACCCTCCCTGTCCTTCCTCCCCTTCTCCACCTCTTTCCTCTACTCTACTAGACTTTCTTTACTACTTTTTATTTGAATTATTGTTTATGTAATCTTATCCTTCCTCCTTCCCCTTTCTTTAATTTTGCTCTAGCTTCCATGTGTGAGAGAAAACTTTTCACCTTTGAGTTTCTGAATTTGGCTAATTTCACTTAACATGTTATTCTCCATTTCTATGCATTTACCAGCAAATACCACAATTTCATTCTTTTTGGTAGTTGAGTAGAACTCCATTGTATGCATGTATATATATTACAATTTTTTAACCCATTCATCTAATGATGGGCACCTGGATTGATTCCATAATTTAGCTATTGTGAATTGTGATGCTATTGACATTTATGTGTGTGTGTTGCTATAGTATACTGATTTTATAATTTCTGGGAAAATACCCAGGAGTGGGATAGCTGGGTCATATGTTGGTTCCATTCCTAGTTGTTTTTTGGTTTTTTTTTTTTTTATAGTCAGGGACAGTGAGAGAGAAAGAATCTTTTTTTTTATTTAGTTTTTCATGTGGCTTTTATTGCTCTGACCCTTTGTTGTGTATGTGGTGCTGGAGTTTCAACCCGCATCCATGTGCATGCCAGACAAGCACCTAACTGCTGAGCCACTGCTACATCCCCATCCCCCATCCCTTGTTTTATGAGAAGTCTTCATGCTGTTTTCCAGAATGGGTATACTAGTCTGTAGTCCTACCAACAGCGTACAAGTGTTCCTTTATTCCCACAACCTTGCCAACATTGACTGATTGTTACTCATATTTTTGATCTTTGCCATTCTGATTGGAGTGAAAAGAAATCTTTTTTTTTTTTTAAGAGAAAGAATCAATTTATCAATTGTATTTATTTTTTCATCTGGTCTTTGCCTCCTCAACACTTAGTTGTGTATGTGATGCTGGGGTTTGAACCCGGGTCCTTGCACATGCCAGGCAAGCATTGTAACTGCTGAGCCACTGCTCCAGCCCTGAGATGAAATTTTAAT